>LPNX010703250.1:0-56697 GCA_001517045.1 Pseudotsuga menziesii | reverse complement strand
CTCTCTCTCTCTCTCTCTCTCTCTCTCTCTCTCTCTCTCTCTCTATATATATATATATATATATATATATATATATATATATATGTATGTATGTATGTATGTATGTTGTTGACACTGAGAGGGGGGGGTGAATCAGTGTGAAGCAATATTTTAAACTTTTCTTAGCTTCTCACGGTTAGCTACCAATTCATCAAATCAACACTTTACCATAATCATTTCATGAACATCATTCACATAACATAAGCATTTCATCATAAAGCACCATAACATAGAAGAACACCACACTATATAAATTTGTAATCTTTTTATATTATTTGGGTCCGGCTACAACCGTTAGGCGAAATCAGCACCTACTGATACATAGAGCACCTACTCTTAATCCAGGACCCTGCCTGGTTTTCTTAGACCCTGCTAAGAAAGGTTTGAGGTATCCTAACCTCAAATGCAAGTCAAGATTGCATTTACATTAAAGCTCACTGTTATATTACTTCATCACTTGTCTCTTCAATCTACTACTGGTCAATACTGCTGCTGCAACCCACCTGTTCTTCGATATTGCCAAGTTATCAAGGACTACTCATCTCTGCTGTTGCTGGTCAGTTGCCCATCAATTTCCTGTTCATTTGATCACTGCTGCTCATTTAACCTCTGCTGCTCATCCTCTTCACTGCCTCATAAATCCTCTTGTTCATCCATCAAAGTTTATATGCACTCTGCTGTTCATTACCACTGCTCATCTCTTCAGCAATCTGTTCATGCCTTCAAAGGTTTGCACCTGTCAAGTCTTGGCTGAGTAAAGACATTTTCATCAAGATATTACTTCTATCACACTGTTAAATCAACATTCTACTCATATCATAGGATTGTCATCTTCATATACTCATGCATGTTACTGTTAAGATCAAAGAAGTCTGCCCATTCATTGCTCAAGCCACAATACAAAAGAGTCTGTTGATATGCAGCTTATGTCAAGCCTACACTGCTCATTTCTGTGTTATAACTGGTTATGTATATCATTACTGAGCATATAGTGTAATCATTATTTCACTGTGCAGTGTGTACTGCTGATTTAGCATACTGTCACTATGTAAACTTCATGTCATTATGTAATCATGCTGATCTATGTATAGGCATCATCAAACTAGCATATCATATCACTGTCTTCAAACTCACTCATCCAAAGTCAACTCAATAAACTGTTATCATCTTCTTTAGCCAATCTGCTCATTCACTGCTCATAAACCCTTGCCAATTTATCCAACTGCTTATCTTATTACTTAATCATTTCTTGTCAATGCATATCTGAACTTAAACAGTATAAGACTATGTCTAGGAAAGTTCTCCAACCCTTAATAACACAAGGAGTACTTACTTGAATCGGAATGGTTGAATAGAATTATAGATGCCTTCACCTTATCATTTGTTACGTCAATCAGGTCATTGGTAATTGTAGGATACTTGTCTTCAATCTTTGACACTAGCTGCAGATCATGAATAGACTGTGCAGCTTGGATGCCTGAAAAATACTGAGCAGAGGTCAATCCATAATAGAACAAATAACCTGTCCAAAAATAGTCACAAAAGAATCCTTAAACCATAAGTCTGCTCCTGTGCTTAGAGTTTGATAGGCTGCCTCAAAATATTACTATGGTTGCTGATACTCCAGTGGACAGAACCAGGCTTGATCCTCCTCAAGCACTGTGCCAATTCAAATTTAAAACTTCACACAATCAGTCTATATTTTGATGACAAGCTGTTAGGGTCAGGATCACAAAGAATACACTTCACTGTGTGATATTTTTAGCATCAAGATTTGGATCTGCTGTTCACCAACTTTGATTGATCATTTTCTGTTGAAAATCAAATTCCAGTATACACAGGGCTACTGTGGAAGATGTGCACCGTGTCGTACAACAAAATATCCTCGTTGAAGTTGTATTGATTTGTATGAAATTGCAATTGCATCAATTTGTTTTGATTTAGATCAGCATGATATCTTCATTGAAGAATGATATGTTACTGACGTTGCAATTCCACCGATCTGAATAATTCAAACACAGCACAATACCCTAAATATGTAGTAAATGATAGTCCAAAAGAGTAGATTTTCCCGTCAGTTAAGAATGAGGCCGATGTGACCACGATATTAACCTTAACCCTTCTTTTCAGTAAAAACCCAACTGACTGATGCAAGCTCTATCAAGCTTGACTGCTCCCAGTAAAAAATGTCTTGCTTGCTGTCCCAAAAATTTCCATAATTCGCTGCTCCTCTGCTCCTCTTCTGCTATAACCCTCGGCCTTAGTAAAAAAATTCAGAGCTATCCACGCAATCCATCCACACCTAAAGTGGCAACGTGAGGGCCTATAAATACTGTTTTTTTTCTTAAAAAAAACTGAGCCGACTTTTAATTGTATTATTTTTTAATGGAGCCGACTTCTAATATGGTTTTATTGGGCCGACATAAGAAGATTTTAATTAGCCGACTTCTCATTTTATATTCTGGGCCGACCTTGTAGAGATTATCTTGCTTTAAGAAAAATTTTGCTCTGTCTATTAATTCCCTTTAAATTGTTAGTCATCTAGAATCATTAGCAGCTCATTGTATCGAACTGTCTTATGCTTTCTAATCCCATGCTGAATGCACGATCTCTAACTGGCTGAAAAAGAACTAGTGCTTGTTTCAGGTGGTACCCAGCTATGCCTAGTGCCAAAGCAGAAGTTCTTTCATATGCATATAATGCCCCATCATAGTCTTGAACTTTCACATCCACATTCCCTAGATTATACCATGCATCTTCAATCGCATCCTTGTAGTGCCCAAGCGCAAATGGAGAAGAAAACCCTTAAACTTCAATTGCTGCATTAAAAGATATAACAATAGGCTGCAGGAGAAAAATATCTTATCCAACCATTTTCAAGAACAAAATTATTCCCCAAATCATGTTTCTCCATTTTAGGAAATAATGCTTAAACCACAGATTAACAACCTAAAAATCGTTTTCTTGATGCTGACATTTAATTGATATAAAATGCATGGACTCGTGCTTATCTTGATGAGCTTGGCAACAGACACAGATTTTTGCTAAGAATGAAACTATAGAGGTATTTGCTTTATCACTGAGTGAAGTCTCAGAACTTCAAGACCATCTCTAGCATCATCAGCTGGGTGGTGGCATCAATGACATCATGACCATGTTGGCATCAATGACAATTTCATCAACAATCTCCCCCTTTGTCATTGATGACAACAACTCATGCTCCCCCTATGAGCATGCTACGCTTCTTCTTTTTTGCATCTCTCCCTTTATCTTCATCTCTCCCCCTTTGGCATCAATGGCAAAGGGTGTCCACATACCTGTGTCTAAAATCTCTGATCACTACTGACTACTCCCCCTGTCAATATGCACGATCCTGGGACCTGTCTCTATGCCTGGAGTAACCATCCTTTCTCCTTTGATTTCATTCTCTAGCCTCATGAACTCAAGGTGTGTTAAGGTCTTTGAGAGACCTTACACTTGGCTCGCCATATGGCAGCCATCCTCCCTGCTCTGATCAGCTTCTCCTAACCGCAACTGCTCGGTCTTCCTCATCCATACCTGCTTTTTGACATCTGTTCTTTGAGCATCTGTTCCTTCATAGTCCTTGCTGGTTTTCTTGGCTGAGCTATATGTTAGTCTTCTCATATCATTCCAATAGTTTTGTGCTTTGTGCCCAAATTTGTTGCATGACCAGCACCTAACTGAGCTGTTGGAACTTTCGATACTTCTTTGATCCACTTCATTTCTCCATGCCTGAGCATATCCCTGACTGTAGGCATTTGTCTTCTGATCTTCAAATCTTCTTGCTGATATGTACGAAGTACTTCTTCTTGGTTGACTTCTTTGACTGGCACATTCATGGCTTTGTGTCCAAACATGTGGCAGCAACATGTCCGACTTGATTGCATGTCCAACATCTAACTAAGTCATTGGGTCTTCTAGCCCTTCTCCTTCCATAGAACCTAACTCCTTGTTTCATATTTGAACTTCCAAACTCCTTGTTGTCATGCGCAGGAGCCTTGGGGGTAGCTTTGGATGTTGATGGACCTGCTACTGGAGTCTTCAAAGACCAAGTGTCATCTTCAAGTTTTTCTTTGTTCTTCTTGTAACCAAGACCAGTCTTGTCGAGCGGAGATCTTTGGAAATCTAAGATCTTATCTAGGACAATTGAACTGTCCTGGAGCTTGAGCAAGGCTTCATTTTTCTTACCTTTCTTCTTGAGACCAACTACCTCCATTTCTAGCTTCTGGACTGTCTCCTCCTTTTCTTCTAGCTGACTCTTCAATATTTCTTCTGTCCTCTTGGCTTCCTCCAGCTGAGTCTTCAGATCATGATTGACCTCTCTAGTTTCTTCAAGCTCTTGAGCAGGTTTTTCTGATTCTTCCTTTTGACTGATCAATTCAGTCTTTAATTGTTCAACTTCAGCATCCTTGTCTTTCATTTGATTTCGCAACTCTTTGTCCTTGTCTTTAAGCTTTAGAAGCAACACTTTCATTGACATGGTCTTCTACTAATATTCATTCAAGGAGTCCAAGATTTCCTTTTTGAAGTTCGTGAAATCACTCTGGTTCATATTTACTGTGTTTAGGAACCAATTGGCTCTAAGATCAATATTTAGCAATGTGAGATGTATCTGATGTGCAGTCTTTGATATCCTTTCATCGTCTTCTGCAAGAACCTTCTCAATTTCATCACACAAGCTATCATTATAATCACAAGAGTCCATACCTTTACTAGAGTCCTCTTCTTGTTTATCTTCTTCTTGATTTAGCTCTTCTGGGGGCTTGTCTTCTGATTTCTGATCTGTCTTTTCAGGATCTGGTCTTGCCTTCTGATACTCACTCTCTAGCTTGAACCACAGGTCTTTTTCCGAAGTGTACTCTCCTACACTTTCCTTCACTGAGCTGGGAAGTCCATCCATGAGGAACTTCAAGGCTGTAGTGTTGTCCTTCTTCGCTTCCTTCTGTGCAGCTGATTTTCCTTTCTTGTTTGATGGAGTGGGTGGATTGATGACAATTTCCCAAACACTAAACTTCTTCAGATAAGCCTTCATTTTGCTTCTCCAACTGAAATAATATGTAATATCGAGTACAGGCACGTCATTGCTTGATGGCTCTTTCTTTTCCTCCATTGTGTCTAACGATCTCCTTCAAGCTTGCTAGGCTTGTGATGAAGGCCGGCTCTGATACCAATTGTTGACACTGAGAGGGGGGGGTGAATCAGTGTGAAGCAATATTTTAAACTTTTCTTAGCTTCTCACGGTTAGCTACCAATTCATCAAATCAACACTTTACCATAATCATTTCATAAACATCATTCGCATAACATAAGCATTTCATTCATAAATCACCATAACACAGAAGAACACCACACTATATAAATTTGTAATCTTTATATATTATTTGGGTCCGGCTACAACTGTTAGGCGAAATTAGCACCTACCGATACATAGAGCACCTACTCTTAATCCAGGACCCTGCCTAGTTTTATTAGACCCTGCTAAGAAGGGTTTGAGGTATCCTAACCTCAAATGCAAGTCAAGCTTGCATTTACATTAAAGCTCATTGTTATATTACTTCATCACTTGTCTCTTCAATCTGCTGCTGGTCAATAGTGCTGCTGCAACCCACTTGTTCTTCGATATTGCCAGGTTATCAAGGACTGCTCATCTCTGCTGTTGCTGGTCAGCTGCCCATCAATTTCTTGTTCATTTGCTCACTGCTGCTCATTTAACCTTTGCTGATCATCCTCTTCACTGCCTCATCAATCCGCTTGTTCATCCATCAAAGTTTATATGCACTCTGCTGTTCATTACCACTGCTCATCTCTTCAGCAATCTGTTCATGCCTTCAAAGGTCTGCACCTATCAAGTCTTGGCTGAGTAAAGACATTTTCATCAAGATATTACTTCTGTCACACTGTTAAATCAACATTCTACTCATATCATAGGACTGTCATCTTCATATACTCATGCATGTTACTGTTAAGATCAAAGAAGTCTGCCCATTCATTGCTCAAGCCACAATACAAAAGAGTCTGTTGATATGCAGCTTATGTCAAGCCTACACTGCTCATTTCTGTGTTATAACTGGTTATGTATATCATTACTGAGCATATAGTGTAATCATTATTTCACTTTGCAGTGTGTACTGCTGATTTAGCATATTGTCACTATGTAAACTTCATGTCATTATGTAATCATGCTGATCTATGTATAGGCATCATCAAACTAGCATATCATATCACTGTCTTCAAACTCACTCACCCAAAGTCAACTCAATAAACTGTTATCATCTTCTTTAGCCAATATTCTCATTCACTGCTCATAAACCCTTGCCAATTTATCCAACTGCTTATCTTATTACTTAATCATTTCTTGTCAATGCATATCTGAACTTAAACAGTATAAGACTATGTCTAGGAAAGTTCTCCAACCCTTAATAACACAAGGAGTACTTACTTGAATCAGAATGGTTGAATAGAATTATAGATGCCTTCACCTTATCATTTGTTACGTCAATCAGGTCATTGGTAACTGTAGGATACTTGGCTTCAATCTTTGACACTAGCTGCAGATCATGAATACACTGTGCAGCTTGGATGCCTGAAAAATACTGAGCAGAGGTCAATCCATAATAGAACAAATAACCTGTCCAAAAATAGTCACAAAAGAATCCTTAAACCATAAGTCTGCTCCTGTGCTTAGAGTTTGATAGGCTACCTCAAAATATTCTTGTGGTTGCTGATACTCCAGTGGACAGAACCAAGCTTGATCCTCCTCAAGCACTGTGCCAATTCAAATTTAAAACTTCACATAATCAGTCTATATTTTGATGACAAGCTGTTAGGGTTAGGATCACAAAGAATACACTTCACTGTGTGATATTTTTAGCATCAAGATTTGGATCTGCTATTCACCAACTTTGATTGATCATTTTCTATTGAAAATCAAATTCCAGTATACACAGGGCTACTGTGGAAGATGTGCACCGTGTCGTACAGCAAAATATCCTCGTTGAAGTTGTATTGATTTGTATGAAATTGCAATTGCATCAATTTGAATTGATTTAGATCAGCATGATATCTTCATTGAAGAATGATATGTTACTGACGTTGAAATTCCACCGATCTGAATAATTCAAACACAACACAATACCCTAAATATGTAGTAAATGATAGTCCAAAAGAGCATATTTTCCCGTCAGTTAAGAATGAGGCCGATGTGACCATGATATTAACCTTAACCCTTCTTTTCAGTAAAAACCCAACTGACTGATGCGAGCTCTATCAAGCTTAACTGCTCCCAGTAAAAAATGTCTTGCTTGCTGTCCCAAAAATTTCCATAATTCACTGCTCCTCTACTCCTCTTTTGCTATAACCCTCGGCCTTAGTAAAAAAATTCAGAGCTATCCACGCAATCCATCCACACCTAAAGTGGCAACGTGAGGGCCTATAAATACTGTTTTTTTTCCTTAAAAAAAACTGAGCCGACTTTTAATTGTATTATTTTTTAATGGAGCCGACTTCTAATATGGTTTTATTGGGCCGACATAAGAAGATTTTAATTAGCCGACTTCTCATTTTATATTCTGGGCCGACCTTGTAGAGATTATATTGCTTTAAGAAAATTTCTGCTCTGTCTATTAATTCCCTTTAAATTCTTAGTCATATAGAATCATTAGGAGCTCATTGTATCGAACTGTTTTATGCTTTCTAATCCCATGCTGAATGCACGATCTCTAACTGGCTGAAAAAGAACTAGTTCTTGTTTCAGGCGGTACCCAGCTATGCCTGGTGCCAAAGTAGAAGCTCTTTCATATGCATATAATGCCCCATCATAGTCTTGAACTTTCACATCCACATTCCCTAGATTATACCATGCATCTTCAATCGCATCCTTGTAGTTCCCAAGCGCAAATGGAGAAGAAAACCCTTGAACTTCAATTGCTGCATTAAAAGATATAACAATAGGCTGTAGGAGAAAAAGATCTTATCCAACCATTTTCAAGAACAAAATTCTTCCCCAAATCATGTTTCTCCATTTTAGGAAATAATGCTTAAACCACATATTAACAACCTAAAAATCATTTTCTCGATGCTGACATTTAATTGATATAAAATGCATGGACCCGTGCTTATCTTGATGAGCTTGGCAACAGACACAGATTTTTGCTAAGAATGAAACTATAGAGGTATTTACTTTATCATTGAGTGAAGTCTCAGAACTTCAAGACCATCTCTAGCATCATCAGCTGGGTGGTGGCATCAATGACATCATGACCATGTTGGCATCAATGAAAATTTCATTAACATATGTATGTATGTATATATAAGTATATATAAACCCTTAACCCACATTCCCCCCTCTCTCTCTCTATCTAAACCCCTGACCCGTAACCACATTTTATTGTTCATTTTATAAACCCTTGAACACCAAACTCTCTCTCTGACAACCCCTATCATCCAATGTTACTCTCTTTAAACTCCTAAAATATAACCCCCATTGTCTCTCTCTAATGTCTAACCACTAATCTCTATCTCAACTCTTAACCTCAAATCTCTCTCTCTCTAAACCCCTAACACCCAATCTCTCTCTCTCAAAACCCCTAACCTCCAATCTATCTCCCTCTCTATCTAAACTACTAACCCCCAATCTCTCTCTCTCTCTCTCTCTCTCTCTCTCTCTCTCTCTAAATTTGTAACCCTTAGTCTTCCTCTTTCTCTCTCTCTCTAAACTCTGCACCCTAGATCTTTCTCTCTCTCTAAACTACTAACCCTAATCCTATCCCCCCTCTCTCCCTCCCTCTCTCTCTCTCTCTCCACCTCTCTCTCTCTATAAACCCAAACCCCCCTCTCTCTATCTTATGTCTAAACACGTATCCCCTAATCTCTCTCTCTCTCTCTCTCTCTCTCTCTCTCTCTCTCTCTCTCAAATATCTAATCCCTAATATCTCTATTTCTATTTATATGTCTCTCTTGAAACCCATAACCTACAATATTTTTCTCTCTCTAAATCCCTAACATCTATCTCTGTCTCTAAACTCCTAACTCCAATAACTATCTGTGGAAATTGAACCCAGGTGTTAGAACAATTACACTCACAACAATTGCCAATTACACATGCAAATTACTCACAAAAGGAGACTGAATATGGAGCAGAACACTAATCTGTATTGAATAAGTGTACAATAGCCAACCCTGTGAAGTCATAGGATGCCACAATAAATAATTACATGAGAGATTCAAATGCATAAGGATGCCATTCAAATTTGGTCAAATGCAGGCTTACTAAATCTAAGCAAATCCCCCATAGGTGCATAAAGCAGTTTCCAAATCTATCTAGGATATCATGAATTGTAAAAATCAATTAGGCAAGATAATAGATGGTGGAAGGAAAACTCATACATTCTTTTCATAGGAGAAAAGAGTGAAGGATGATGAGGACAAAAAACAAGTTAACTTCACCTAGTCAAACTTTCCCAATTGCCTTAAAACTCAGAAAAAGCAGGCAATAAAGCAGAAAAAGCAGACATGCACTAGGGAGGCCAGGAATAAGGTAGATTTTATTCCAAGTGGTTTCCCAAGTGCTCCATGACTCAAATTTAGCAATTTTGACCACTATGTATGTGTGGAGGACAACTTGCATAAGGTGGAATATGGAAACTAGGCAAATAAGACAAAAATTGGATTAATTAATGTCTAAGGTAGCTAACTATGGTTTGATTATTCTAACACCCCCCATTAAGCCTGACTTATGAGTAAAATATCATAAAATTATATGGCCTAGAAACAAGGCTTAGTCATCCTTTACATACTGCCGGTCCATTTAACCAAGGAAAGAGGCAAAAACCTAGTGGGAAAAATCCTCCCTTAAACATGGACAGTAAAACAAAATTTGGAAATCTTGTCATCACTCATGCTTCACAGCATGATCAGCAATCCCCAGCAGTGATTTGAGATTTTTGAATGTCTTCTCACAAAAAACTTTGGTGAATATATCTACTACTTGTTCTGAAGATGAACAAAAGAGTAGGTGAATGGTGCCATCATGCACAAGCTGTCTGATGGAGTGCATATGGATCTCAATGTGTTTGGTTTTCTGCTTCTGAAATGGATCATTATAGATTTGAATGGTACTCTGATTATCACAATAGATAGTAGTTGAGTATTCTTATTTGAAGCCACACTCTCCAAGTAACCCTTGCAACCATAAACATTGAGTTGTTGCATTTACAACTCCTCTGTACTCTGCTTCTGTAGATGAGAGTGCAATGGCACTCTGTTTCTTGCTTGACCAGCTGATTGGCCCTTCAGCAAGCATGAACACATATCCTGATGTTGAATTTTTATATGTGCTGTCACCTACCCAATCACTGTCAGTAAACCTAATCAAATCAAGATCAGATTTAACTTTGTAGAAGATCCCATGAGTCCTTGTTCCCTAAACAAAGTTAAGTATCATTTTGGCTGCTCTCCAATGGATCTCATGAGGCTGATCCATGTATCTTTAAGCCACACTTACTGCATAAGAAATATCAGGTCGATTATGTGTAAGATACAACAAACATCCAATCAATTGCCTATACAGTGTATTGTTTACCATAGGTGAAGAATCAGCTTCTTCAAGCTTAACTCCTGAAAGAAAAGGAGTCTTTCTTGGCTTGCAATCCTTCATATTGAATTTGTTCAGAAAATCCAAGGCATACTTGGACTGATGTACTTTGATTCCTTCTTTGGTTTGAGCAATCTCGAGCCCCAAGAATTGGCTCAATAACCCCAAATCAGTCATTGAGAAGGCATGGTTCATTGCATCCTTCAAGGAAGCAATTTCATCCTTTGAGCTTCTTGTAATGAGAAGGTCATCAACATACAAAACAATGATCATTTATGAACCATGAATCAGATTCAAATAGACATTTTGATTTGACTTGCATCGAACAAAATTCAGTGATAGAAGAAAGCTATCAATCTTGGAATACCAAGCCCTGGGGGCTTGCTTACACCCATACAATGACTTCTTTAGCCTGCACACAAGAGATGGGTTAGTAGAAAATACTTGAGGCTGCTGCATGTAAATATTTTCAATGAGATCTCCATTCAGGAAAGCACACTTCACATCCATGTGGTGTACCTCCCACTGCTTTGAAGTTGCAATGGCTAAGACTAGCCTGATGGAGTCCATCTTTGCCACTGGTGAAAAGGTCTCATTGTAGTCTATGCCATGTACCTGTGAGTAGCCCTTGGCTACCAATATGGCTTTGTACTTCATAGTTGAACCATCAGCAGCAAATTTGGTTTTGTACACCCACTTATACTGAACTAGCTTCCTCCCTGGGGGAAGATCAACCAGCTCCCAAGTGTTGCTCTTTTGGAGTGAGCTGAACTCTTCTTCCATGGTTGTTTTCCATCTTGGATAATTTTCTACATATTCATATTTCTGTGGGTCTGATTCAATCATCAGATATCATTTCTCTACAAACATAGGATCTTTCATGCACAGAGCACTCTCAAACTGAGATCTAGTCCTCCTAGGATCATTAGGATTTCCAGCTAGTTCTCCAGCTGCATGAATGGTCTTGGCTGCCCATTTTTGTCTTGTAGGACTGTTAGGATATGCAATTAAATCATCATTATCAGACATATCAGAATCAGCATGTTCAACTATCTCTTCACTTACATTCATAGGTTCTAGTGGTGAAGAGGATTCTCCAACTTCCATTGCTGCTAGGGGCTCTTCTTGAAACTAAACACACCTTTCAATGAAGGATTTGTTTGTGCTCAAATTTATCAGCTTTTACCCTTTTGAATATTCAGAGTACCCAACAAATAGACACTCTTGGCTTTGGGGCTGCAAATCCTTCCTCTTTTCTGTTGGAATTATAGCCCAAGCCCTTGAGCCAAAAATCCTGAAATGGGTCACATCTGGCTTAAGCCCACTCCATGCTTCAAAATGAGTCATACCATCAAGCTGTTTATGAGGCACCCTATTCTAGATATAGGCTACACATTTTATAGCTTCGGCCCAAAACTTTGGTGGCAAAGTCTTAGCCTCCATCATGCAGGTTGCCATCTCTTTCAGTGATCTGTTCTTCCTCTCAGCAACACCATTCTGTTGTGGTGTGTAAGGGATAGAATGTTGCATCTGAATACCTACATATACACAATATTGAATGAACTCAGACTTAACATACTCACCACCATTTTCAGATCTAAGGACCTTGAGTTTCCTCCCAGACTGGTTTTCAACCAAAGCCTTAAAGACTTTGAAAAGGCCAAAAACTTCAGACTTGTGTTTTAGGAAGTAAACTCAGCAATACTTAGAAAAGTCATCTATGAATGTCAATGCATATTTGGCCTGACTCATTGACATATGAGGAAATGGTCCAGCAACATCACTATGGATCAACTCAAGAGGTGTAGAGGTTCTCTCATGACTAGCTTTCTCAAAGCTATGCTCTGGGTGTTTTCCTAAGATGCAACCTTGACAGACTCCTTTGGGAAACTTAATCTTTGGTAACCCTATGACCATTTATTTTTCACTAAGATCAGAAAGATACTTGTAATTGAGGTGGCCAAATATTTTAGGCCAAAGCTTGCTTACCTCATTAGCATGAATCAGAAGAGCAGAGGGGTTTGAGTAGGGTAGGAAGTGTGAGAACATGTATACCTTCGAAGTGTGATTTTCAACTCCTTTTGCAATGACTTTACCACTTGAGATCTCTGTGATCTCAACTTCATCAGGGGAGAATATGACCTTCTTTGGAGACCTTGTGTGGGTCATCTGATACACTGATAAGAGGTTAGAGGAAAGACCTGAAATATACAATACATTGCTGAACTTACCATGGTCAAGATCAATCCTCACTTTGACCAAAATTTCAGTGAGAGAGTCATCTCCCAGTACAATTGGTGGACCTTTCGAAATGTCAAGTGAGGTGAATGCCTCCTTGGTCAAAACCATATGTCTTGAAGCTCCAGAATCAATGATGAAACTAGGTGATCTTGATGTGCTAGCAACCAATGCATGAACTCTCTCTCTGTCTTCTGAATTTGATCCTCCTTCCCTCTTCTTTGAGTTGTCTGGAAGGGAGATGCCATTCTTCTCCAGGAGTTGGTTCAGCATGTCTATTTGCTTCTTCATGCAGGAGCTTTCAGAATGATTTCCCTTACTGCAGTATGTGCACTTGCTCATTTCTCCTTTGTTCTTCTTCTTCTGGGGGTTCTTCTTGGAACCTTGAGGCTCCTCTGGAGACTTTTTCTTGTCTCTCTTTTGCTCATGTGGCTTTTCAGCTTTCTTCTTGCTTTTGAATCCACCCTCAAATCTCCAGCAACCAGAGCTTGGTCTTTGGAAGGTTTGATGGTGCCCATCATCACCAATTTATCTTGTTCTTGTGTGAGAGATTCCATGAAATATGCAAGGCTAGACATTTTCCAGGCTTGAGTTGTCAACTTTGTGGCATAGAAGGTCGATACAAACATTGAATAGTCAAGGACAAGCTTCAAGAATATGGCCAAAACCAGTTGTTCATCCTTCTTTTCGATCCCACATTGTTTTAGCTGCAAAACAAGTGCTTTGAACTTGGAAAAATACAGTTGCAGGGATTCAAAGCTATTGGGACTTAGGGAGATCAATTAATTTTCAATTTGATGTCCCCTCATCTCATTTTTCTTACCAAAAATCTCAAAAAAATTCTCCCATACTTCATTTGGTGATGTCAATCCATCAAGATGGAAAAGGAGGTCTCTGGATATGCTCAGACACAGGAGACCATAGGCCTCATCCCTCCTATTGTGCCATTTAATCTTCTCTGCAGTTGCATTGAGCTCTGCTTCTGTTTCCATAGTCACTCTATAGAGGCCTTTCACTCTCAATAGTGTCTCCATCTCTTCTTTCCATTCAAATAAGTTAAATGGAGTTAAGATGATCTTCTGAGATTGATCCATAGCTTAAAAATTGTCCCTTCAGTCAGCAGAATGCTCCCAGTCAATGATGTCGAACCTGCGATAACAAATTGGAAGGAGAGAAATCGATCTAAAAAGGATCTGATACCATGTGGAAATTGATCCCAGGTGTTAGAACAATTACACTCACAACAATTGCCAATTACACATGCAAATTACTCACAAAAGGAGACTGAATATGGAGCAGAACACTAATCTGTATTGAATAAGTGTACAATAGCCAACCCTGTGAAGTCATAGGCTACCACAATAAATAATTACATGAGAGATTTGAATGCATAAGGATTCCATTTGAATTTGGTCAAAAGCAAGCTTACTAAATCTAAGCAAATCCCCCATAGGTGCATAAATCAGTTTCCAAATCTGTCTAGGAGCTCACGAATTGGAAAAATCAATTAGGTAAGATAATATATGGTGGAAGGAAAACTCATACATGCTTTTCGCAGGAGAAAAGAGTGGAGGATGATGAGGACAAAAAACAAGTTAACTTCACCTGGTCAAACTTTCCCGATTTCCTTAAAACTCAGAAAAAGCAGACATGTGCTAGAGAGGCTAGGAATAAATCAGATTTGATTCCAAGTGGTTTCCCAAGCGCTCCATGACTCAAATTTAGCAAGTTTGACCACTAAGGATGTGTGGAGGACAACGTGCATAAGGTGGAATATGGAAACTAGGCAAATAAGACAAAAATTGGATTAATTAATGTCTAAGGTAGCTAAATATGGGTTGATTATTCTAACACTATCTATCTCAAAACCCCTATCTCTCTCTCTAAAACCCTAACCATAAATCTCTCTCTCTAAACCCCTAATCCTTAACCCATCATCATCATCATCACATTTTTTCAGGTATTTCTTATTTTTTGGGTAGTGGGGTCCATCAAAAGTATGCCGAGTGGGTACTCGTAGATCTCCCGATCGAAATTAGAGTAAAAACACAGGGATATATGTTGAAAATACAAACAAAAAAAAGTAGTTTTTTCTTTTCTTCCTCCAAAATTAATAAATATTATTTTATTATTTTAACTATTATTTTATTAATTTTTTTTAGGAGGCCCATTTTGAGTTGAAATTTCCTCTAATGTCTCTTTATCACCTATAATCTCTACTCTCTCTATCTCTCTCTCTCTATACCTCTAACCCACAATCTCCCTCTTTCTATTTATCTCTCTCTGAACCCCTGACCCCCCAACTTCTCTCTCTTTCTAAACCAATAATACCCAATCCCTTTCTCTCTCTGTACCCCTAACCTACAATTTCTCCCTCTCTCTCTCTAAACCCCTAACCTTCAATCTCTCACTAATACAAAACGAGGAATTAGCTACTACGTGACTAAAAATTCTAGTCACCACAGGTATTTCAAGTGATTTAGTACTAAATATGAGCAATTTTGATTGACCCAACTATAAATGACTAAAATTAACGACTAATTTAGTCACCAGTTAACAAATATGACTAGATAATAAGTAACGGAGTTAAAAATGACTAACATAAATGACCAATTTAGTCACCGCATAAAAAATGACTAGCTAGAAGAATATGAATTAGTCATTTATGTTAGTCATTTTTAATTGTCACGGAAAATTGTAATTTGACAATGAATTATAAATTTTGTAAATTGTCTACCTTCTATTAGTAATATCGGTTCCATGCACCTAGATATTCAGAGATCCAACAAGACAAATGCAAAAATTTGATCTTGACCATCTTTATCCCTACTACACTATTGAACCTAACCGTTAAGCATGTGGCAAAGGAAAATTAGGTTCCTACAATTACGAATTAGGTACTAGAACTAGTACCATATCGATACTTAGAAGCAACATAACTAGTTGTTGATCCTTCAATGTAAGAGTCCCAAGTCCCATATTGAGGTGATTTTCTAACTTCAATATAACTATCATGATCTGTGACCAACAAAACTCCACATTGACAAAAAAATAGAGAGAATGTAAAACACAATCAGTAAGCTAGGATCATGGTACGAAAACATCCACAGATGTGTGAATGGTTGTGTCTTATTTCACAAAAATATTTCAACTTAGACATAATATCCTAAATGTAAAGAAGGGACGTATAAACTAGGGTTGAAATCAAATTAAACTCCTAGAAAGGTTCTTCGACACTTTCCACAAAAGATTAATTGATGATACCTTTCCTGTAAACACCTCAATGCAATTCTTTGTCTAAGGATCCATATCCACTTGTAAAAAGTCTAAATTTCCAACCTCTAAGCGACGTCCATTAATCACAACAACTCCATTGAAATGAATAAAATATTTATGATACAAGTACCCTAGAAAATACCTGGGTTTAATGTTTTGATTAAGGATGCATATCAATAGATAGATTCTCTTGAATTCCAACCTTTGAAGTATTAGGCACCTTACCAAACACCATAGTTTAATGTTTTGATTAAAGATTCATATCCACATGTAAAATGTTTAAGTTCCAACTATCTACACCAACACTACATTGCAACAATTCCATATAAAAAAATAAACTAAACACCTAAATATTTAGATGAAAAGTCTATACCCACAAATACAATATCTTAAATATAAAATAATCAAAACATATAACATTAAATCTATACAGAAAAAACAAATTCACCTTTTACAATGCGCCAAGTTAAATAATATAAGTACAAATTCTTAGAGTCCAACTCTCTAACAACATCAATGCATCCCATCAATTCCATGTAGACTAATAAAATAAACACATATATTTGATTGAAGACTCCATCTAAACAAGTTAAATATCTTGAATATAAAATAATTAAAACATAGCATTGATAGAAAAAACAAGGGCTGATAGATTGTGCTTATACAAAAGACAATAATAACTGAAGAGGAGATGATTATATTCCCAAGAAGAGAAGTGTTATGGAGAGAAACTTCCTATGGCTTGGGGTGTACCCCAACAAACAGATAAATATGAGAAATCAATCCCTTCCCAATATGCAAGAGAAACCAAACATCTAACACTAAGGGACCTTGAATCATACCTTATTCCAGATGGTTGAAGTAGATCCCCGTTGAGCTTTTTCCAATCCCGCTTGTGTTAACAATTTTCTCTCAACAACAGCAAAAAAGACAAGCATGCTATATAATATGGTGTTAGATCTACTCTAGCATATATAATCAACAATGTATAAGCAATTAAACACATCCATGGATTCAATATTCATTTAAATGCACATTATTGGACAGGAAAAGATATTTCTATTAATCAGATCAGAGATTACACAAGTGACAACCTCTGTCAATACATCTGCGAACCAGAGAAACCGAGTCCTCCACCTGGGCCTCCACCACCTCAATCCTCCATCTCTTGATAGCAAGTTCACAAGCAAAGGAAAGCTTGGGAATAACACAAAGTGCTCCAAAGGGACAAAGGGATGCAGACTCAAGTATATGCAACCTATGGAAACAATGGACTATAGTTTCGTTGCTCTTCAATTCCTGTACTTCAATGTATCCAAGGGGTTCCTTATATAGCACTCCAAAAGGATAATAGAGGGTCAAATCCAAGCAATCTCGAGGCATATCGAAGGCCAAGATTCAAGTGGTTTGGACACACATGAAGGAACACTCCAAAAATATTTGGATTTATGCACACATCCCGATGTAAGTAGGTTTAAGGTCAAAATTCATGTATACACACGAGTATGGGTTTAAAAGTCACGTACAACAATAAACGTGTTTTTTTAAGGGATGAACTTGGAAAAATCAAAGTATAATATCAGTCTATGGGGTCTAAAGAGTCTTCAAAGGGACATGGAAGGCCATAAACATGTGATCAACCATGTGTGGTAAAATCAGCTATAACATATGCCCCCTAATGTGTGAGGTCAGAGGGGTAAGATGATCACCAAAATACATTATAAAATCCATCCCATAAGTGGAGTGATGAAGAACCAGGTGGAAGAACCAACCATCAATCAGTAAAGTACAATAATCAATCTCTGCATATGACTGCAAATACATATAGCGGTCCCGGATAGATAAGAGTACAATGTCCATGAATAGGCATGATATAAAAAATGTGACATGTGTGGTCATTGCCATGTACAATATATAATAGACAGAATCTCCATGATGAATATATAAAATGGATCAACATCTCCATAGAATCTGAACATATAGAATGGATCAAGATCTCCATAAGGGCTGAAGATATTTGACATACACTGGAATCAAATCACGAGAGCTGAAATCTCATGAACACTAGCATAATCAAGGAGGTAGCATATGTGGAATGCCACCAAGCTGGAAATTTTTTTACACAAACCACTACGAGTACATGTCCTACCATGTTAATAAAGGTGTCGAGGTCGAACATAGTAGTTTGTCATCTGATTACCGGTCATTGATGTATACTATTAATAGGCGCGAGATCACCCAATGATAATGAAAATGTGAATCAAGATACTAGAGTGCAATATAATAAGTGTGAATAGATGAGTTGAGGTTGAACACTTGGAAGAATCCATCGATTAGGGGACATTGATGTATTCCCAAAACTGTTGATGGTGATAGAACCTACCACTAATGACTATAAGTCTCAAGGAACTCAAATGACTCTAAACTACTATCCCAGAATAAATGATCTGAAGTCGATGCGATGGAATCCACTGGAAAGAGGGCCTTAAGGCATCCCCCATCAACCAACTCGAGGTACTTAGCAATGTTGTATAATGTGGAAGAACTCAAACAAGATGTGCATGAACCAGTAATAGTACCAGGAATGGTCGGTATGCAAATTCAAGACAACCAAGGAATGGCTAACTCAGGATTCAACTTCCTTCAAACAAGAGAATAAAGGTAAATGGTGGCTGAATGTAGGCAGCATACACTCGATATGCAAAACTAGGACATCTCTGCGACACATGAGGCATCAACAAAGGCTCCATAGGGACTGGAATCTTAACCAGATGATGGAGATAAAATCAGAGAAACGATTACAACTCCTAAATTCAAACTAATAACCCAACCAACAGATGTGGTATACAGTGCTCTATCCAAAGGGGACATGACTCGACTATTGCCAAACATAACATCTTTTCCCATCCAGCTTTTTGGATTTTTTATTTTTTTGGACTTTTTCAGATATTTTGAAAATCTTGAAAAAGAATAAAAGTTCTTTATATTTACAAATCTAGGAGGAGACGAGTGTTAGGGGACAAACAAACTAGTTCCTAGTAGCGAAACATAGCTATGCTCAATGTAAGGAAACATGTGCAGGATAACGACACTCGGGGGAAAGTCCCCTCCTGGTAAAAAATGGAATCAAGCTGCAAAAGATATGTAAAAAGGATCTACTTGGATAAACATGAGACAAGCTCGGGCTATATGGCTGATAATCAAAGTTAGGGAAGCTGGCATAAGGCTCAATAAGGAAATCAAAACTCATGATAATACAATTACAACTTTACATATACAAGGGAGTCTCGAGGGAATGACCAGCATAAAGTTCAAGAGGAGTACGAAGCTCTTGCTCAAAGTCATGGTGGTACTATACAAAGGACTCCCACACCCTAAAGGTGAAATGTCGGCATGGGCACCAAATACAATACAAGATCTAACTAGGGTACCCATGTATGGGAAAGCTCTACCATTCACATAATGTCACTTCTAAAAGTAGCAAGAAGGTTCTGTGACAATATGGAATGGTTTTGTACCTAAGGTTAAGATGAAATGGTCATAAGGTCATGCAAAATTCAAGTGGATGTGGAAACCTAGTCTATATGCCAGTTTAGACATAATAACTGCAATAGGCACAAATGGGTCAAAGACACAGTCAAACGACACTCAAAATGGGCTCCTACAACATCAAATTAGTTCAAACGTTCCAAAACGGTCAGAAACGGTAAAAAACTATAGAAAGTGGGTAAAAATTTCAAACATTTTTCTATAAAATAATTAAAAATTAAAAATTTCATACCATTTTGAATTTTTACCCACCATAGTGCATTTGTGTCCAGAACTTTAGAAGCAAATTCCAGTAGCATCGTCCAACAAAATCCCTCCATGTTTGATACAGGTAAATTCTCTTGCCCCTCTCTTTCATTTACATGCAAACTTTTTAAATTTTCATGGTCAATTTAATTTTTTAGGCCATCCCAACTTGGGTGTTTCAACCCACAGGGATATTGGGCATTTTTTCATGTATAGGGCTCGCCATATGCGAAAAACGCCCTGAAAACCACATACATACGTGGCTATTTTGAAAACAGACTCATATAGGGACGCAAACAAGGATTTTATGGGAAAATAATGATCAAAACTTGTGTTTTTTTGTGTAGGATGGTATTAGAGTAGAGAGAGAGGGAAAATGGTGATGCTAAGGAAGCTGTTCAAGTTGACCTCATGGCTCAACAAGAATTACAGGCATGTGATTTATACAAGTTTTGGTGTCTTGGAAGCTTGAGGGAAAAGACAAGACTACTAAAGTTGCTGGTAGATTACTGGGATCCAGAATCTGAAACTTTTGAGATAGATGGGATGTCACTCAACATTGAGGTTGAGGATATATATTTCATCACAGGTTTTTCCCGACGAGGGGAGGTGGTGAACCTCCAATCTCATCCGCTAGGAGGCGGGCTAACTACAGATGAATACATAGCTGTGTACTTCCTTCCTAATACAGAGAAGGTTGGGATTCAAATCCTGACAAACTTGATTTAGATTCTGGGGCTTAAAGCCATACTCTTGGCATTAGGAAGGATTGCAGGTTTGGCATCACTCCACCAGGCCTCACGTCCAATGATGTTCTATGCGGTAGAGTGTATGCCTCCTACAATATATGACTGGAGTACTACGCTACTGATCAACACGAACAACAACTTAGTGACTACAAAATGGGAAAGGTGTGGAACTTCGAGGTTTGGCAGCATACTGAGCACATCCTTCTTTTAGAGGGTACCAGGGCTAAGCCCTGGAGTAGACATCACTTCACATGGAGTTCGGGATCCAGCTTAGCGACGATGGGATAATGGCATGCACAGATTGGGAGGTGGAAGAGTGGCTAACCCGTACCCAACATAGTTCTTTCCATGGTGGTGAAGATAGATCGTCTCCATAGATGACTACCCCTATGCAGGGATAGACTTCTGTGGAGACCCAAATATTCCCCTACCACCAGGAGTGACTTATGGAGACATAGGAGATGAATCCCAAACCCACTTTTAATTTTTGAATTATTTATTTTTTGTGTTTTTTTATATATGGAATCAAAAGAGATGTTTTTGGTGTGATGACACATAGTGACACTCTGTCATGTATATGCAGATGTAGGACCATCATGGCCAAATATATTTCCTCATCATCGACGAAGGGGAAGAGGTGATGACATCACAGGTGTGGATGCGGAGCGGACGCTCCAGAGCATTCACATGAACTTTGTTCGGTTGACACACAGAGTACCCATGGCACAAGTTGAGGACTTTCCTAAGGCCATGCAGCACTAGGTTGTTGGAGTACCATGAGCATGGGTTCAATTGTTACATCGACTAGCTAGATCCATGGTGTGTTATCATGATCAGCACCCTCCTCCGCCTCAAGCTTAAAGACCTGGGTGTATATTTTTTGTATGACCATGTAGTGTATTTTGGTAGTTCAGAAGCCCCAATTTTGTATATGACACTTACGTATTATGAAATCACTGTTTTTGAAGTTAATGAAAAATATTTATGATGATTGATTATTATTCTATTTTCATGTGTAAAATTTGTTTGTGAAATGATTATGGTCCATGAAACAAATGCCAATATAACACATAGTTAGCATATGAATCAGAAACTTGATTAAAATTTCTTGGAACATGAATGTGTTATCAAGAATATAGCACCTTCTGCGGATACAAGTTGTTCCTCTGGTCTAAATGGTTAAAGTCCAAAACAAATGAGTGAATAACTAGGTTGAGAACTTTCCCTGAATGTTATAGATGCCTGGAATACAAACTTTGATGAAAGACCTGTAGACCTATAAAAACACATCAAACATGCAACAACATCAAAGATACGAGAGAACTATCTATAAATTCATATTCGTGACTAAGGAATCCAATAATATATATGTGAGATCAATACAATAGATATATGGGAAAGAAATCAACTTTGCATTAATGAATGAATGAAAGAGATTACAACCATATTGCCTTAGTGTCGATGCACCCCTTCACAACACTAGAACCTCATCCCTAATAGCTCCAACTTGCTCCTCTATGCTCTCTAATGGTAGGCCAGGATGTTAATTCAATAGCATAAATTTACTTCTTTCTTCACTCTCTCAACCATGGAGCATGATCTTGTATTTATAAGGATCAAAGGGATAGGAATGGTTGAGAAATTGGTGGGTGAGGTGGCCATGGGATCCTCAAAAGAGGGATTTCAAGCTCAACTGACCTAGGTGAGTAGGGATAAGGTTATACACGAGGATCTTGTTCTAGAAGCTTCGTGAAACCTCCTTTTTTCACTTTTTACCAAGGGTACCGCTCTTTGTCCACCATGACAGAGAATTTCTGGGTAGAACCGCATCTTACTTAACAAGAAAAGGTGGTGCCACCACTTACTGTGAATTGGATTTTGGCGGTGCTAAAGAAGGTACCACCTTTTGTCTAAAGGGAAGAAGCAGTGCTGTTTTTTTATGTGTTAAAACCAACATCTAGAGCATGTTCCACTTCAAGTTTGGGATTTTAGGGAAAATATTTATGTTAGGGACCCTATCACATGCTGGTGATAGAATTTGAGTGTAACAGAATGCCCCCTCCCCCAAAGCATGAGGCTGTAGGGATATGATAGGCGAGAGATCTGATAGAGCAAGTTATCACTTTGAGGTAAGAGCTAGTTTGATCAGAGAGTATCATCGAGTAGGAATATGCAGTATATCAATACTTTGACTTATGAATAAATGTAACCTCATCATGGCTGCAGACTAATACAAGGCAGATCCATTAGAGGAATGAACAATCATGGCTACTAGAATACAACATAGATCCATGTGATAGAGGACTCAAACTTGGACACAGCTACCAGATATACAACGTAGATCTATGTCATACAGATGCAAATTTGAGCATAGACACAACCATACAAATGTGGATCCATGCTGGTACTTCATACAATATACTCCATCGCAACCTGGGGAGAAATCTATGAGCGCTTAACAAATACCCAGGGTCTTCGTTTTGTCTTCCACAAAGTATGATTCTATCCATGTGATTACAATATTTTGATGTCGAGCATGGTAGAAACCACTTGATTACCAGCCAATTATGTGAACCGTTAACAAGTGCGAGGGAGATCATCATTGATGTGAATGATTCCCAAGATATCCTAGTACAATCTACTGAGTGTGAATAGATGTTTTGATGTTGAACACCCAGTGGAATCTATCGATCAAAGGTCAATGATGTGAACCTATGTCGAGAGCGAAAGGATCTATCATTGAGGCATACAAATCTCAAGGTACTATATTTGTTTCTAAGACTATTTCCTAGATGATGAGCTGATGTCGACAGGAATTGTCTCGTCGAAGGAGGGCCATGATGAATCCCACATCGACGACATGAAACTTGGAATTCTTGGAATGTTGTAGATAATGTAACCATAGGACTAACTCAAAGTACTGACACAGAGGTTGTTTCAACTATAGGGGTAAACTTCTTTCTTTCCTTTGAACACTGGGCGGCACAACAAAAGACTTGGTAGCATGACTAAACTAGACAAATGCAGAATATGACAGTGGACAATGCATTCTTTTGAAAAACTCAAAGGGGTAACATGACTCATGAAAGTGGATCGACATGTAAGTCAGCTGAATACCCAATTGACCGAATGATATGTAGACAAGTTCCATGTTCAAAGGTGACAAACAACTTCCATTTGATTTGAAAAATGATTCACTTCCCTTAATTTTCCCATCATGATTGATGAGTGCCTCTTTTCATTTTTACGAGTCCAAAGAGGGTAACAAACACTTATTTTAGCTCATTTGAAGATAAGTCCATTCCCATATATTTAACGAACCTGAGAAAGGAGGGGTTCATCCCTAAAAAAGGGGTCTCTCAGTGTATAGTTTAATGAGTCCAATGAAATCAAACTCGGTATCGTTCATACTTAGAGTGTCTAAATGAATATTAAAGAAAAATCCAAAAGGTCCTCTTTTCATAAATAGTCTATTCGAACCGAAAAAGAGATAACCTACTGTCGGAGAGATGACTCTCCAAATACTTTTATGAGTATGAAGAAGACAAGTACTCGACAATATTTTCACATTTAGGGAGTTTGAAAAGATCTTAAAGAAGACTCCATTAGGTTTCTTTTTATGATGAGAAGTTTTACAAGCCTAAAAAGAATCGGAAAAGGACTTGAAACTTTGATATTGAGTTTTGAGAGCATGACCAAAGTGTCGAAACAAACACTCTGGGGATTTTTTCATTTTATGGAAGTACAAAAAAGACAAAAAACAAATTCCCCATAGACTTTACTGTTTCCACTTCTATCCCTGCAAGACTAAAAATGACATCAATCTTTAAAAAAAATGACTTTTAGTGCACTATATAAATGGATTTTGTAATAATAATGATTTCAAAATATCAAAATAACATTAGAAAACCCAAAAAAATGGATATAAAAGTCATTGTAAATAGTAAAAATCAAACCATTTCACTATTTTCCCTTTGGTGAGAGCATTTTGGAGCAAATTTGAGCCAGATCTTCATCCACTAATTCCGGGAGATCCAACTGTCTGATTTGAGCACCGTCAGAGCCAGGTAAATGAAAAAACCCTAACCTTTCATTTTGAAGCATCTATTTTTGATTTTATAGGGGTTTTAGGCCATTTTAGGCAAGCCCTAATCTCCAAATGTGGGAACTACTCCTGCCCCTTACGGGATAGGTGGTGCCTCATGAGAACCGTGCATCCTAAGCTGCACTTAGGCGGTGCCGACCGTGAGTGTGGAAAAACACATGAATGAGCAAAAGCATTGATTTTTAATTGATTTTAATGATTGGTTATGTTTCTAACTTGTCCATTGATGGTTTTTGGCAGGTTTTTAGTGGTAAAAAATGGTCATATGGAAAGAATGACAACATGATGAAGATGATTCCTTTGCTGAGAGAAATGCGGGGTGTATAGCCGCATTGAGTAATTGTGGCCTCCTTAAATTCTTCCATACACCTAGCATGGTATCTCATGAGAAATTGCTGGAGTATATCCTCCATATGTGGAACCTAGAGCAGGAACACTTCGAGGTAGCAGCCCTTATATTGATTGTTGAAGTAGAGGACATCTACTTCTTAACTGGATTATTGAGACGAGGCACCCCGATTTCACTAACTAGTTCCCACGGAGGTGATGTGACTACTCAAGAGTTGATTGACCGTTATTATCTTCCTAGTACTATAACTTCAGGGAAGAAAATTCCCATCAAGGAAGTGAGGGATGATCCTCTCCGTACTCTTATTTTTACCATGCAGATGTTGGTTGGGAGCCAAGGGCCTCACCGGGATTCTAGGGAATACATGTTATATGTGATAGAGGCTATGGTACCTACTGTCTTTTACTTGCCAGAGGCATTATTACCGGTCTTCAAAGACCAGCTGACCAAGTGTCAGCAAGGAGAGATAAAATAATTTGGCTATGGTTCCATCTTAGCTTGTTTTTTCTATGAGTGGGTCCTTCATCTGAGGCCCCAGGTGGTTTTTAATGAGTTGAGGGTGAGAGACCCTTGTATGATGATATGGGTCAGGATCATGGCCCGCACAGTGGTAGGCAGAAGGAAAGTGAAGTTTGGAGCTCCATTTTTCCACTTGTTGAATGATCAAATCCAGATGATTGAGGATTACGTGTATGCAGGTACTTACTACTGATTTCAGAGGTGACCCTTGTAGCAGGGATTTCTCCTTGCTACAGGGGCAGGAATGGCTTCCTTCTGTCTATAGGACAAAAGGGTAGGTTCCTGCATGTGAAAATGATGAAAAGAAAGTGGAAATAAAATGATGAACATAAAGAAGAGAAATGGATGGAAACCCCTCTACAAACACTGTTAGAGTTTAGCTCCAGCTACTTGCAAACAACTGTTAGAAACTAAAAACTTGCAAAAACATATTATAAACAAACCTGCAAACAAAAATGAGTTAGAAAAAACTACAAAACACTAAAGCAAATGCAAGAAACAACATTGGTATACCTTATCTTTGATGGAATTGGGCCACCATGCCTTGGCTTGAAGAAGCACCTCTCTCTTGGATAGGGCAGCTATGGCTCAATGGAGATGGAGGAGAGGGAGTGTGGGTGGCTTGAGAGACAAGGGGTCTCAAGGCATCCATGAGTAGCATAACAGTATGTAAGGGAGAAGTGTCTTGAGTGTGACCCCCCACCCTCCTTTTATAGCTTTTTTGGGGTTTTAGGGTTTTAAGCCCTTGGTCCAGGATTTAGCCCTTTTTTGGGGCTTTTAGCCCCTTTCACCCTAATTTTAGCTCATTTTAGGGTTTTAGCCCCTTTTGGGGGGCTTTAGCTCCTAGGAGAGTATTTTAGGCTCCTTTTAGGGTTTTTAAGCCCTTTTCTTCATCCTTAAGCATTTTTTAGGGTGTGGGGGTCTAATGGAGGGCCATGAAGTGGTGTCCTTAGGTAGTGTAGGTCATGGAGAGCTTAGTGAAGGATTTTTTGGGTTAACAGATTTCCCCTTGATGTGTGAAGGCAGGAGCTCATCGTATGGACGATGGACATCATAGGATTTGCTACAGTGAGGTGGTGATTCTGGGGCTGGGGCATGGTGGATTTTGGTTTTTGTATTAATATGGTTCCCATCAATGGGTGAGATACAAATAATGTGTGACATGTATATGGACGAGGCGAGCATCCCCATGCTCATGACAATGTCAAAAGAATAATTTGATCTATGCTCTAAAATACAAGCGCTAATCATATACAACTAATGATACAATAATGGTTGCCTCAATGTGAGGCTGAATACAATACTGATCTGGTACATTGGACCAATGGCATTCTCATCGAATGCTATATCTTCATGACTGATGGTCTACTGGATCTAGAATGGTACATAGCTGTGTGGACTCGCTAATTGAGAGTTAGAGTCTCTGTGGTACAAGTATGATACATCAATCATAAAAGTATATCGAAGCACTGTTGGGGCTTCTGAAAACTGTCTCCAACGTAACCCAAAAATCACAAGGGACATAACCTGTTTAGGTCCCTCGAGTAGACTCAGTAATGCTAGAGTCAGGTGACATACGGGGTCTTCGACCAAGTACTGTGCGGACCAAACCCTGTATGAATCTCAATGGTGTGATGATGTAGTTGGAGTCGAGCACGTGAGAAACAACCATCCTGAGAGGCACTAAGGACTCCCCTCAAGTGGTCCAAGGAAATCATCAATGAGGTTAATGAAACCAAGATACAGGGACCTCTGGGTCTATCCTTTGGCATATATGTGTTATTGTCAACAGAGGGAGACCTGCCCCTAGTTAAGGCAATGATTTTTCCTTGACCAGGAGTGCGAGGGAGATAACCAAAAGGTGTGAGACAATCTGTGGACTGACCCACTAAATGGCGGGGGGGAGTAGGGAAAGAATTGAACAGGGGCAGGGGGAGTGTGGTAGACTCAAACTTCCTTTGTTCAGAGTATGATGGCAGGGAGGACCAGGCAGCAAATGAAACTTGACTCATGGGAATGGGATCGTAGCTGTAATACCAGGAATGTCACTACAAATGGGAAATACTTGGAGGAGGTAGACGCTTTTGATATTGATGGGATCCAATGAAGACACATTGCAGAGTACTCTGAACAAAGGCAACCCAATGGGGGAATGCTGCCAAACTATTTTCTGTGGGGTGGTGTCTAGGGACACCATTATGGTACGATCTCGTGGATTTTTGGCAAGCCCAAGAAGGTAAATGCTCGATGGTGCTTTCAATTTTAGAGAGTCTGAAAGCACGAAGAAGACTCCAGTGGGGGATATTTTTCGTTGGTAGTCTCCTGTTCCCGAAAAAGGATAAAAGTATACATAGGAGAGCTCTCCCATCTTGTAGGGGATGAGAGACTTTTTTACCAATGGTAGTCCAATTAGGCTGGAAAAGGTTAAACCTATACTGACTGGACGGTCATTTAGATACTTTTATGAGCATGAATGAAACCAAGTTTGCTTGGAAATATTTTCTTGATGAGAAGGCTATAAAATAGCTTAATGACAACCCGTGATGAGCTTTTTAGTAAAGTGGGGCCCCTCTGCCCGAGAAAGCATAAAAGTATGCAGAGGGGAACAGTCTTGGCTTCAGTGTGCCAAGGAATTCTTTTTCAATTGATGGTATACATGGTCTGCAATAAAAGGTAAATGAGACGATGTAGACACCCTTTCCTATATTTTAGCGAGCGAGAAAGGAAGCAGCTGCACTCGGCTATCTTTTCATTGTTTTAAGGAGTCAAAAAAGAGCTTAAATGAAACTTCAGTATGGTCAATTGATTGCGGTAACACAAGTGGTGCCCCATATCGGGATAGTGGACAGTGGTCCAAAGATCATTCACGTAGTATGGACGAAGCAGAAGGCCCTCAAACATACCAATACATGCACGGGATAGATTGCGGCAGAGGCTTGTGAGTCAGTGCGGTAGAGGCACACAAATCAAGGTGGCTCTCGGAAATAGGTCAGGAGAGTGTGTGTGTGTGTTGCGGTGGATGGAATTTACTACATGTGATGTGAGTGCAAGTTCGGGGCACTTATATGCCAAATACATGCAAGAAAAATAAATCATTTTGTGTACAATGGTCTAGAAGTCCGTGGAAGGTGCGGTGGATGGAAGAGACAACTATGTGTTAAAATACAAAATAAAAGTAAAAAATAGCATTCCTTAGTGGGCGGTGGCCTAAAAACTTGCATGAGTAGCGATCAAGAAGTGTGATACAAGTACAAGTCCATAGACACTTGCATCATCATGTCATGGCTCGTAAATTGAGGTAACTTGTTGGAAATGGTCCCAAAATTAATTTATTAAACATGAGATAATGGTCTCATAAATAGATAGAGGGAAAAATTCTAAAACCAATGGCGCAAATGATGTCTCAAACAGAGTTCGTATTGTCCTGTTATGTTGATAAGAAGAAATTAGGTCAAATGGGGCCTATATAAGGGTGGGGTCCACTTGATGAAGTGTCATTGTCACTGTTCATTGTGGAGTTGGAGAGGTGGGCCCTAAATATTCATTTTCTGATTTCTCTTGATTTGACTGATGGTTTTGAGCACCGTGACTTGCAGGTAAGAGCTCTCATTGAATCTTAGCTTTTTGGTGGTTTATTTTCTGGATTTGGTCACCTAGAGGCCCCCCATGAGTAGTTTGGGGTTTCATGGGGCCAAGTCACACCTTTCAAAGGAAAAGGTGCAACCTGGTCACAACTGTGGGGCAATTTTGAGCGACCTAGTTGCTCATTTTTCCCAAGCAGGTGTGACTTGGCCTCTTTTGGGTGTTTTTTTATGATGGCAATGGCTCACATCAGGGTTTTTGCTTATGTAGGATGGCTGAGATTAGCGGCGAGAGAGAGATTCCAAAAGTATCATGAATGCATCCTTAGATGACAGGAATGTCAGAGATACATTATCACATTGTGGATTGCTAAAGTTCGTGAGGATACCCCTCATGCGGAGCTTGCGTTTGCTGATGCAAACATTGGTGAGTTTCTGGGATGATGATGAGGAGGTGTTCCTCTTTCAGGGGCAGCATATCGAGATTATGCTGACAGATGTATACTTTCTTACTGGGATCCCTATGTTGGGAGTGGTTGGTGACTTGGCACCTGTGTTGTCTCGGGGGGGGGGGACATTGGAGGAGTTATGCGATTGGCACTGTTATGCTACAGCATATGTGCACGGCTCCTACATCCTGATGTGTGACATCGAGGATTTCTCGACCCAGGTGGTGGTGACCTTATTGCTGCGTATCTTGGGTTCCATGAGGAGCCACAAGATCTCTGGCAGGCAACTTCAGTTAGTAGAGCATGCTATAGGTGGCACGTACTATGCATGGGTCCAGATGTATCTATTGGTTGTTTGGCATCAGCTGAACAAGTCAAAGAATTCTAGTGCAGGTTTTTGTTTTGGCTCCTTCCTGTGTGCTTTATTTTTTAGAAAGTATCTACACTTCATCCTCATCGAGTTGTGCAGGATAGTGGTCCATAGGAGCTACTGATGTATAGATGGTGTCAGATAATGATCCGAGAGGGTGGCGGCAGAGTGGGACACTTTTTTACTGAGGATCTGTTGGAGCAGTGGTGCCAGCTTCCTATAGTGATTGAGGAGTACTCGTATGCAGGTATGGACTACCAGGGAGACCCTGAGATGCCCCAACCTCCTGGCCAGGCTTGGGGACCAACTGGTATGTATGCATGATGTTTTTATGTTCATATTTATACATAGTGTATTTGAGATGGTTGGTAGTTTGTATTATTGATATATGTGGACTGATGGTTTCCTTTTTTGTATATGTAGATATTGGTCCTCACTCATCGCTCGGGCATCGAAGGCAGGTCGTTACCATAGCTCCTGTGGTGGTTCCTGCTAGGAGCTCCCATAGGCGATGGTGGGAGATCGATGGAGCGCTACCGTATCTGGAGTGGCTTTCTACTAGAGTCTCAAATGATGACTGGCAACATCTGAGTAGTGAGATGATTGCCGCTATTCACAACCTTCCTCCAGAGTGGATTGGTGTGATGAGGAAGATGGTGATGGCTTGTGAGCACTTTTGTCGGGTGGTGAGAGATGATCTTCCTGCAGAGGATGAGTCCTCTGAAGAAGATGATGACATCGAGTCGAATGACGAGTCTGAGTCAGATTAGTAGACTAGTGGGGCTGCCTCTAGTGCATTGGTGCACTTAGGGGTTTTTGTGTCGCTATGTATATCCTGCTGAGAAAGCATATGTGGCTTCTCATTTTTGTATTGGACATGTTTTGGACATGCGAATGATTGATTTATATATATATATATATATATATATATATATATATATATTGACGCATGTGGATGCGCTTTTATGGTTTTATTATGTGATTCTTTTTATGATGCTATGGAATGCAAATGCCTATGTGATGTATTATTACACTGTGTGTGTATTTTTTAGACATAATTATGCATGATGTTATTGTTGTATGTTTCCTATATGCGATTGTGAATGTGCCAATTTAGAATATCATTAGCCATTTGATCTACGAAACTGTTGAGGTTTCTGGGAACATGTGTGAATGTGATGGATTCAAATGCTCTAACCATCTGTTTAGTGCGCAGGATTTTTCTAAAGAGGCAGGGATCACGTACACGATAGTAGTTGTTCAACTAAGAAACAAGCAGCTGGGAGTCTAAGAAGACATCAAGATGGTGAATGGATAACTAGAGAGTGGAAACCAAGAGGCCATTGACACCATCATATTCATCCTAGTTGTTGGTTGCGGTGCCCATGCATATTCCGTCGATGTGGATCAACTCGTGCGATGGGGAGTAGATGACCCATGGAACCAAGGTGAGGTTCAAAGACCATCTGCTTGCTCCATCAGCGAATCCCATATACCGGTTTGAGGTGTAATCCATATAGAGCAATGAGAGGAAACAATACATAAGACTCACTTTTGAAAATTGTGTAAGACAAAAAAGGAAAAAGACTATAATACAAGTTGTAATGTTGTCACTCAAAGGGGTGACATTAGAGGGAGAGTTGTTTGGACTTTCTAGGGATCAGCAGTCATTCCTTTGTGTGACACAATGAATCCTTGTAGACAGCCCATTGGGACACAGAAAACACATTTGAAAGGGTTCAAGCATATTTTGTACTTGCGACATCATAGGAATACTTGTCACGGGTCGTCTATGTGCTTTGTTTGCTTCTGTGACCACACAATGAGGTTGTCAAAAAAAACCAACATAATGTGAACGAGGTCGCAGAAGCAATGTGTCATGGTGCGCTGGAAGGTGGTTCCAGCATTTTTCAAGACAAAGGGAATGACTCGATACGTAAATGTGCCCCATGGGGTTGTGAATGCCATCTTGTAACGGTCTTCTTTCCGGATTTGGATTTGGTTATAGCTAGAAAACCTGTCCTTGAAGGAAAAGGCCTCATGTCCGGCACACGCATCAATGATCTGAACAATGAAGAGTGTGGGGAAGTTGTCTTTGGGACATGCCCTATTAAGGTCATGGAAGTCTGCACAAATGCGAATGGTGCCTTGTTTTTTATTCACGAGAACAAGATTAGAAACCCAAGTGGTGTACGCAATGGGATAAATGAAGTTGGTTGTGCACAGCTTCTCTATCTCGGCTTTAACTGCAGCCACTTTTGATGGATGGATGGGCCATTTTTTTTGGTGTACCAGAACCACATCAGGCCATGTGTCAATGTGGTGTTCCATGATGGATGGATCTAGGATGGGCACTTCGGTGTAATACCAAGCAAAGATGTCATGGAATTATTGGAACAAAACTTTGTAGGCAACAACCTCTTCCGGGGAGCAATATGCCCCCAACATGATTTCTTCAACAATCTCAGAATTGGTTGAGATGTCAATTTTGATGGTGGGTGAAATTTTGGCCATGTTTCCTTCTTTGAAGGCATCTGGTTTTGGGAAGGGGTTCTTCAACTAGTCAACTTTCCCATGGATGAAATATTTGGTCTCCACAGAAAACTGTCAGACTGCAACACAAGTTCTTCAGGGAGGAAGAACGAGCGATGGTGCATGTCGTCCCATGGGTATTTTGGGGAGGTCAGAGCTTCAAGTATCTCCTCATCATTGCTGAAGCAACAGAGAGACAGGTCTGATGGACCATCGTTGGAGGTGGAGATAAGCGGGTCAGTTTAACTGGACATCATGTAGATGGACATGGTATCTAAAGAAGGTGGTGGGGGGTGCAATTCTTTGGTCAAGGTGATTTTAGACTCAAGGGAATGTTGACGAAGGTCAGCTAGAGCCATTCAAAATTTGGGCAGGTCTTGGAAATGGTGAGATTAATGTCCATACAAACCGCAAAGGGCACAAGCATGGTTTGTTCTCAATGCCTCATTATTGGTGCAGTTGGGAGTTCAACCACGGGGATGTTTTCATTTGTATCCATGGCATCCAAATGCGCATGGATCATGGGGATTTCAGGGCAATTCTGAGTTGGATGGCACTGTTGCTCGCAGACGACGCAAGGTAGGACTTGTCGGGGTTCTGTGGTGGCTTTGGCATTCTTGTCCCTGGCCCTTTCGAGTGGGGCGGTGTGGGTGCAGGTGCAACGGTTGTCTTTTGCGGACCGGGTGGAGGGTGAGACTTGACCGTAATGGGTTGCATCAAGGTTAAAACAACCCAGGGCATTACTGGTTGAGCTGGTAGATTAAGATACCATACCAGAATTCCCAATGTAAAGTTGGGTAGGCTTAAGGTGGCCATTACCGGCTTGCTCATGAAACCAGGTGGGGGAAATAGGAAGGGAATCATATGGACTGGAGATGAGCCCAAATAACTCCCGGCTAGTTGCATGTGGGGATGCGGCTACGCGTAATGCTGCTGGTGCAGGTGATATTGCAGCTGCTGTTGGTGTTGAGGTTGTGAACGATGTTTTGGTTGTGGTTGGGGCTGTGGCTGCGGTTATTGTTTGGGTGCAGCGGTGCTTGATGAGACCATGCACAAGTCCACAGTTTCATTTTGTATCGATGGTGGTGACACTAATGGGAAAGGAGTTGTCATGGTGGTATCGAAAAGAAACCCAGGGCCCACATTCAACAATGGGTAGGCTGATGTGTTTTCAACCATGGTGTTGATTGCAGGGATGACATTGGCATATGTGGTCATCCCTTGCGGCTCAATGGTGGTGATGGTAGGGATAACGTTGGAGGGTGTCATTAGCCCTTGCGAATCATGATAAGTGAGTTGATCAAGTGTCACAATCTTCCCTTCGTGGGGGAACATCATGAGACAGAAGATAGCTGATGCGACTGCTCTCATGGCATATATATAACTTCTTCTGAGGAGAAGGTTATAGTCCAGTTGAGCGTTGACAACCTCTATGTCAATCAGCATTATCTTCCTGGCTAATGTGATGGGGACATGGGGGAAGATTCCTTGGGATTTAGTGGGATGGGAATCATAAGCTCGCAGAGTTGTGGAGGATGGTTGCAGAATTGGGGATCCAAGTTTCTGCCAAACCAGGGTAGACATAACGCACATAGATTCCCCCTCATCTACTATGAACCGGTGCACAACTAATTTCTAGATAGATACTAGGATTTTGAAGGCAATGGTTGATGGCATTCATGGTTCTCCATTCTCTGTGTCGAATGTGATCAACTTGGAGTCATAGGGGTCTACGGCCCCAAGGGTGGCTAGTAACGCTTTCCATTGCATTGGGAACGTTTTGAGTACCTCTAGAGTGGATATGGCCATTGGTGTTTGGGCCAAATCATCCACAATGCTATAGCTAACAACAACTCTAGCTATGTCGTTGCTGGCCACTCAGTGTATGGGGGAGCAGGAGAAAGGGGGTAATTGAAGAGGTGCATTGACCAACTTGGATGTAGATGTCACTGATGTGTTAGTGGGTTCAGTGGTGGTACCATACTGATTCCATCTAGTTTGTAACTTGACCTCTTCAGTCGTCATGGCTAGCTGATGGTGAACACTTGTTTCTACCATGGGAGGTACCCCTGGAGCGTTGGGATTGGCCTGGGGAGGGGGAGTGGTTGCCACCAATCCTTGGACTAGTAGTGGGTTTTGAAGCACCATAGGAGGAGGTCCTTATGGTGCTAGGTTTGGTTGGGCTTGATTTGCAGCGTTGGTGGCCTGTTGAACTTCGTTCTGAATGGCCTGCTTAGTGTGGCCCATGAGGGGACACTCAAATGTGTAGTGCCCATAAACATCACAGAGTGTACACGGTTGGTTTGTGTGCAATGGGGTGTTACATCTTGGTGCATTCTATCGTGGGGGTTTTTGGGCAGGTCGGTTTGCTACGGCATTGTTGGGAGGGTTTGGTTGTTGACCACCTCCCTACAGTTGGTTATTGGCTTGGTTCCAGCGCTGATTATTTCTAGCTTGCCCTTGTTGGTTGTTGAGGGCAGGCTGGTTGGGATGGTTTTGTTGTGTGAACACTTTTCCCAATGGAGCGGGTGGATCGGGGGCAGGGGCTTGAACCACTTGCACTAGAGGTGCATAGTATATTTGCGTAGGAGGTGGTGCCACAAATGTGGCCATTTTCCCCGCATACTACTATGTAGGCCAAGCCATGGCCTGAGCCTACTGCGATGGCATAGGTTGTGTGTAGGAAGTTGTTTCTCTGGACTGGGACATCATTCTAGCGTAGTCCAGAGTTTGGTTTTGGTAAGAAACACTAGCAGTATTACTTGGTTGTGATGGAACTGCAGGTGGTGTCGGTCGGTGTTGTGGCTGTTGGGAGACTGATCCTATGATGCCATCTACAGCATGGGATGCCCCTAGTGCATCATGGTAAGAGGTGCCTGCATGGGGAGCATCGAGGATGACGGTGTACAGGTATCCAGACTGAGGGTAGATCAAGTCAAACTGTCGGGCTTTTAGTATGGCCTCTTCTTCGGATTGAGGATGTCCGGATGTGGTTTCCTTTGCTATGGGTGGGAGCAAGGTCTTGAGGAACCAATCCAAGAAGATCCTGTCGTCAAGTTGGATTTTACATTAGAAATGGCATTGCTGCCACTCATGGATGTGGTCAGTTATATGAGTGATGGTGTTTTGATGGCAGGATAGTAGGATCTCCACCCCCTCATCATATCTGACAGGGAGTTGGAAATAATGTAGGAACATGAAAGCTAGGGAGTTGAAATCAGGGTAATTGGCTTGTGGCAGCTCAATGTACCATTTGGCTGCAGCACCTGTGAGGGTGCATTGGAATAGCCTCAGTCTCATGGAATCATCTACGATGCTATTTAACGAGCACCATAGATGGAATGTCATTATGTGGTTTTGGGGACATTCCCCTGCTTTGCCTTCAAACTTGGGAATGTCTGATGGTAGTTTGGTTGGAATTGGTGGCCAGAAAGCTTGGTGGTGGATGGGGTCGTTTGTTAACTGTGCCAAATCAGGCAAGTTAAGACGAGCCATGAAAGGCAGGTTTGACTCCAAGTTGATGTGGGATGGAGCTACGATGGTGGTGGGATTTGCACAGTGCATAATGCATCTGCACAACTGGGGGTACTTGTGGTGGCACCATTGTGGATGGGCCAATGCCCCCAAGTGTTGTGGGGGGGATAGTATGGGTGGCAGGGACATTTCCTCCCTATATGACAGTAGGGGAAATGTAAGTGGAAGGTCCACTACCCCCCTGTGTAGCAGGAGGGGCAGTGTGTGTGGAGGGGAAACTGCCCCCGTGTGTTGCAAGTGGGCCAGCTTGGCTGGTCACTATAGGTGGTGGTAGCTGACTAATGACATTTTTCATGACTGTGCTTGGGCCACCTACTGGGTTGTGGGTGATAGGTTGTGATGTGGACATGATTCCACTAGCTATGGCTATGCCAGGAAATGGATCCAGGTTGGCACTAGCCATGGGGCTTGATGGTGCAGTATGGAGTTCTGGTCCAGACTAATATGGGTCTGAATCTAAATCAGAGGCTGTGTGGCCTTCTGATGGTGTGCGAGGTCATTGAGAGCGGTTTTGATAGTGTTGGTTTAATGTCCTAAATGGTGGTGGTTTTCCTCTTAGGCGAGAGGAAGAGCGTGGAGGATCAATTGTGTTAGATTTTATGTATGAAACTCGTGGGAATGATGTTTGGACCCCGGTTTCAATGGCTTCCTATTGATTGTAGGTGGTCACTCAGCCACCAAGACTGCCAGAAGACAGTGCTTGGCTTTTTCCTCACAAGCATTTTCTACTCAATCGGTGGGGATTGTTGCCAATTTTGCTTGGCAATTCCTCTCAGCGGCCAGCTACTTTGGGGTTCCCATGGTACTCCTCACAATGAGTTTCTAGGTAGAGCCCAAGTACTTCCCACGGTTGAAGCAGTCAAGGAATTATGTCCTCAAAGACTACAGATTGTTTGAACTTAGTGTAAATTGATAAATTTTAAGGCTCTCTCGGCATCATGAACTGAGTTGGGTTGATTACTTGGTATTGTGTATTTGTTTTTCTATATTTCTGGTATTTGGTAGCTGCAAATGGTTTATGAATTCATCATATTGTGGTAGAGTTCATGTCATTGTGGATGCAAGCATTGAGTAATCAGAAATTTGTAAACAAATACAATTTTTAACCCTGAATGTTGATGGCCTAACTAGATGACTACCTCACACTGATATTCCTCTTAAACCAAGAGAAGGTGTTGGGCTCTCAACACAATGGGACTAATCCCATCCGTAGATCCATAGGTCACCTCCTGACTGCAAGGTTGGTCAATAGGGAGGACACTTAGCGCCGTAAGAAGCCCTCCTTCTCTACCCCCTCTACCTTCCAGGTCATCCAGTTTTAATGGTTTAGGACAATATTCAATGAAGGGCCTAGGACTATACAAGCTTGCCCTTCGTCGTATCCCAGAATACCCCGAAGGGTGATGACTGGGTAGAGGAGAAAGGGTGAGAAATATTGTTAATTTTATTTTGATTTTAGTTAAGCTACATTCACTTAATTAAGCCATTAAAATTTACTTTGAATTTACACTTTGTTTGTTGATGTAATTACAGGAAATTAAAACAAAAACTAAAATTGAATTAATGTGCTAGATAGAGGCCGCTGAGCTGCACTGACAGTCCCTATTAAACTAAAATTTATCCTCTGATTGACAGACTACACATTTCTGATCAAATTTGGTGAGGGGGTCGCAAAAGTTTTTCAGAAACAAGTGAGGGGGTCGCATAGATTTCATAGACAGAAGCGGTCTATGTTTCTGAGTGAAGTCACAGCTTTTGGGGGTTTAAGGGAAACTTGGTCGTGCCTGTTAGGCCAAAAAGAGCAACCTCATCCCCTATTCAGGCCCAATAAGTGCAACCTACCCCATTTTTGGGGTTTTTCTTATCCTAAGTCAGATCCGGCCAAGAGTAACCTATACTGTGACCAGAAAGACTTGAATTTGCCTTGTAGAGGCTTCGGCAACAATAAAAAAAGGAAATAATCTAGATTTAACCTAGATCTGATAGGAAATTTTAAAAACTAGGGACTAAATGGAAAAAACTTGAAATTTTAAAAATCTGGACAAGGGATCCTGTGGGATCAACCTGGTATGGTCGCCAGTTCTGTAGTAGGGATTTCTCCTTGCTACAGGGGTAGGAATGGATCCCTTCTATCTATAGGATAGAAGGGTAGGTTCTCGCGTGTGAAAATGCTGAAAAGAAAGTGGAAATAAAATAAAGAACAAAAAGAAGAGAAATGCCTGGAAACCCCTATGCAAACATAGTTAGGGTTTAGCTCCAGCTACCTGCAAACAACTGTTAGAAACTAAAAACCTGCAAAAACATATTATAAACAAACCTGCAAACAAAAATGAGTTAGAAAAAATTACAAAACACTAAATCAAATGCAAGAAACAACATTGGTATACCTTCTATTTGATGGAATTGGGCCACCATGCCCTGGCTTGAAGAAGCACCTCTCTCTCGGATGGGGGAGCTATGGCTCAATGGAGATGGAGGAGAGGGAGTGTGGGTGACTTGAGAGACAAAGGGTCTCAAGGCATCCATGGGAAGCATAACAGTATGCAAGGGAGAAGTGTCTTGAGAGTGACCCCCCACCCTCCTTTTATAGCTTTTTTGGGGTTTTAGGGTTTTAAGCCCTTGGTCCAGGCTTTAGCCCCTTCTGCCCTAATTTTAGCTCCTTTTAGGGTTTTATCCCCTTTTGGGGGGCTTTAGCTCCTAGGAGAGTATTGTAGGATCCTTTTTGGGGTTTTTAATCCCTTTTCTTCATCCTTAAGCATTTTTTAGGGTGTGGGGGTCTAATGGAGGGTTGTGAAGTGGTGTCCTTGGGTGGTGTAGGTCATGGAGAGCTTAGTGAGGGATTTTTTGGGTTAACAACCCTTACCTACCACTTCCTCCTGGCGAGTGGTGGGGAGACATGGGTAAGAAACAAAACTCTAAGATGGCAATTTGTGTTTTTATATTTTAATGTTTTTTATTTTTTATGTAAAGTGACAAGACCTAAAAAAATTCATGCAGATGTTGGATTGGCATGACCTGGGGTATCTTCCCCACTAGACAGACAAGCAGGAGGAGCTTGGTTTGTTCAATGAGGTGATGACACAATGGGAGAGATGGAGGAGAACCTGGAGAGGTTGACTCTGGATATACCTGATGCATCCATCGATGATCTCTTGATGCGATATTAGAGGCACACAGCAAGAGTGCTAGGACGTTTCAGTCGTTCACTACGTAGAGTAGTATGGGCTATGATATACAAAACAGAGGTTGAAGCGCCTTCGTCTAGAACAGTCCTAAAGACCTTTTTCCCAACTATTCTTGTTACAATTTGAAAAACTAGTTGGTGGGGCAATCTAGGTTTAAAGTTCTCCGGATTGAAATGAATTAGATTTGTGTCACCCAGGTCCATGGCTCCTAAGGAGGTCAATAATTTTTGCATCATGTGGGACAACTTTGGAGCACTTATAAGGTAGAAATTGCACATGGTTCCTGAGCTAGTTCCTCTACAACATTATAAAATTGTGCAGCTTGGGCATTAGGGTTAAAAACAGCCTTCCTAAGAGTACTCTTGGGTGGACGCAAAATCATGTCGAGATTAGGCTTCTCTATTGTTAGTGGACCATTAGATGATGATGCGAGAGAACCAGTAGAAGGATATTTATCTAGAGAGGCTTTCTCAATTTTATTCTCCTCAAGTTTTTCATATGACTAACTTCAAGTTGTTATATTAATAGTTTATGACAACATCATTTGAATCTCCTCTGTAGAACTAGAATTTCCCTGGTTAGACATGTGGTCTACTAGTTGTTGTTGAGAAGGAAAAGGATCGGTAAGAACTTCCAGTGCGGGGTTACTCTTCAAGAACTTATTAATTTCATCACGTTGGGGACACTCCTTCGTGAAGTGGTCACCACCACAAAATAGGAAAGGATATTTAGCTTTCATTTTTCCTTTGTTGTCATTCTCTGGGACCATAGGTTTGGGATTTTCCTGTTGGTTTTCAGGTTTCTTGTTTTTACCTTTTCCTTTTTTCTTACTACCAGATGATTGTGTACTTTGAATAGTATTCAACTCAGTGGAAACCGTAGGATTGCAAGAGCAAGAATGGAAGGACTGGGTTGTTTCCCAACTTTTACCATTGATGCAAGTTGGATTGAACCGATAACCCCACCAACAGGATTTTCTGTAGGTGGCTTAGCCGGGTCTGTGCTAGGACAAAGAGCTTGAGGACTAAGGTCATACAAAGTTGCATACTAGGAATATACCAAGTCTAGACACTGAGCTCTACTAATGGACTACTCTTGTAGCGAATGGGTAGCTGAAAGTGTGTGAGGAAGACAGTTGCCAAAGCACTAAAATCCACAAACGAGTGTCATGGAAGTTCAATATACCACTTCACGGCTGTACCGGTTAAAGTGTGTTGGAAGAGTCTCAATCGAATAGAATCATCCATCAAGGAGTTTGACGAACACCATAAATGGAAAGTCATAACATGATTCTTGGGATCATCTCCCTGCTTACCATCGAATTTTGGAATATCTGATCGTAACTTGACTGGAATAGGAGACCATGAAAAATTGTTTTGGATGGGGTCATTGATCAACTTTCACAAATCGGGCAAGTCCAAAGTTGTGAGGAAAGGTAATTGACAATTTGGTTCCACATACTGGTAATAATGATAAGGCATGTAACCACCAGTAGGGTCGTAAGTGGAATGATACATAGGTTGCTGAAAAGGTTGATGAGACGATGAACTTTCGGAAGATGGGCCTCCAATATTAGGGTTTCCAGGACTACCAGGGCCATTAGGAATATTAGGAGGAGGACCTCCAGGACCTTCACGGCTACCAAGACTACCAAGATCACTAGGATCACCAGGAGGAGGAACACTAGAACCTCCAAGAGGAGGACTACTAGGACCTACAGGACAAACAAGAGGAGCACCACTAGGACCTCCAAGAGGAGGACCACTAGGACCCCCAAGACCACCATGAGGAGAAACACCAGCCCCCCCCACAGGGATGGCCTCCATAAGGTGTCCCTTCGGGACCACCAGGACCTACAGGAGGAAGACCCCCATAAGGTGGCCCTCTAGCACCTCCAGCCATTTTAATAGGTATTCCTCCTAATGATGGCATGTAGGCCCAGTTGGGTTTCCCCCATGGAGTAAAAGTATTCCCAGGGTAATAAATTCCAGCATAAGACATCCCTATAGGGTTGGTTTGATAATTCATGTTTGCTGCAGGTGTTTGATTTTCTGGATAACCATAGTTCCATGAGGGTTGATGGACTGCAGGTTGTGTCGTCGAGGGATGACCTGAAATCAAAGGGGGGATCCCCATATTTTTGTTGGTGGGAGGGACATATACCATGGACTATCCTACTATAGAGGTTGGTATATTATTTGTAACAGCTCCATTAGTGGGTAACTTAGATCACACCATGGGTTGCCCCCCGGTGTCACAAGGTGTAGACACTACTAGAACTAAAGGTTGTCCCCCAGCCATAGAAAGGACGAGATGACTAGAGATAGACTTAGAAATCAATGTTGCAGGGGTGAGATTAGATCCGTATTACGAGGGAGAAGAGATGACAAAGGCTCTTTATGAGGGACGGGGGTTGTTAAGATTGCATCTAATCTTTGCATTCTCTCTTGAAAATCACATGCACGGTAAATAGAGGATTGGATTTGTCTATACTCTTCTTCACCTAGTGAATACTTTTCAGGAGAGGGTCTATTTACCCTAAATGAGGCAATGGCCTACCCCATAGAAGTCCTAAAAAACGAAGCATCTGGGCCATATTCAGATGGAATAGGACTATCAGTATGACCTTCTATATGCAGATGAAAAGGAGTTTTAGTTATAGGAGGCTGTTGGGGCAAGGTATTTTTGTAAGAAGTGAATTGGCCTCCACTTTATACAACTATATTTTCCTCCTCATGGGGAGTAGTTGTAGCTCCTTGGATGATGGCTTCCATGGGATTTTCTTTCACAACAGGAGGAAAATCAGGTGGTAAGCCCTGATTCTTTCTGGATCATCTCAACTAAGAATCAATCAAATTGGTATCAGTCACTAAACTATCCTAGGGTCTCGAAGCTAAAAAACACACACAAAAACTTTCTCCTACACAAGCTAAAGGCAAATAAGCAAACTTAAATGATAGGGCGAGCTCAAATAGTTGGTCTCTCACCAGGATTGTCAAGTAGGTGTAACTCGCGATATACCACAAGGGTACGTGCATAGTAATCTCCCCAAATCTTGTTTTCGATGTATTGCTCCACACAAGACGACCAAAGGGTTTTTCTTAGATGGACACGGTATCCTAGTGGGGTCTCTCAATATACTCAAAGTACGCGGGAGCTCAAATCGGTAGTAGTGCTATCTAATGCACAACTATTCACAAGGGGCCTTCCGATATACAATTGAGTATATGAAGTACCTTTCTATATACCTCAAGGGTACATGAAAGGATGTTCGATATATCGATGGTATGTGGAAGAACCTCGCGAGTCTCAGGTTTTAGTGCAGACAAATAACAATAGCTCCTACTTTTAATGATGCTCAAACACATCTCAAACCTATCACTCAAATTTATATACAAATTTTAAGCCTATAACTACCGTTAATTTTAAAGTGGATGGTTAGGTGAATGCATGAGGTTTTGACAGAAAAGTAAAACCATGCAAATATGAAAATGCAAGTTCATTCACTTTACCATTCAGTATGCCTAATTACAAGAAGGAGAGAGAGTGTTCTCTGATGCCAAACAACTACTCTAAAAAATTCTTTTTTCTAAGCATATAATCAAGCATCAGTTCTTCAAATCAACTCTTTTTTAAAGCAAACAAGTAGGGTAAGATCTCTTTTCAACGAAGAAGAAAGACAAACAACACTCAGATATGTATATGCAAGCTATTTTTTCGATTTTTCTAAAACATGGAAAGCTCTAACTTAAACTATTAATATTTTTTCCTTTTGATGAGATAATGATGCAAAAGAGACAAAAGAACAAAGGAATTCTGAAAGCTTGTGAGGATAATCAGATATCTAGTGACTTAAGCCCAATAAAATAATAACCTAATCTCAACATTTTTTTTTTAGAGCGAAGAGAAGTCTTTCTCAAGCTTAACAGAAAATGGAAACAAACAAAGATCTAAGGGAGTCTTTCTTTTCGATACTATCCAACTACAGGCAGAGATCTAACTTAACCTAACTCTTCCAAAAACTCCCTTCAAAAAAATAAAACCTACAAGCAGTAATGAATGATGAATCTAACCTAACTTTTGTTTTGGACAAATAAGCAATTTCCACATAAAAAATTCAGATTTCAATCAGTTAGGCAGTTGCAAACAAGTCTGGACAGAAGCAATTGATCACACAAAAATACAAAAATCACAAATCTCTGCAAAATTTGAGACAAATGAAGTTATGAGACAGGCCTACCTGGCACCACGCCTAAGGAGTAACTGACAGAGTGGTTTCAAAGAAGAACCGCCTTTTGCACACTGAACTCAGGCAGTGGCACCTCCTATTGCTAACTGGACTCAGGTGGTGGCACCGCTTATTGCCTCAAGCACATGTGCGGTTCCCTGTAACAAGACAGGACACAAGGAGAGCGAAAAATCAAGTTAATAAATTGAAAAAACATTACAAAACCCATTGAATCAACAATAATATAAAGCATAAAAAGTCAAGGTGACTCATATTTGAAGAGATATGAATATTTCAAACCAAAACTTCAGTAAATCAAATGTAGATATGACTAAAAAGATTGAAGGCTGGAGCTTGGATTCGAATAAGAGTAGCTCAGAAACTGAGGAAGGTCAGATCAAATGTTTATGATCATATCAAAAGAAGCATCCCTGGTAGAGTCGCCCAATTTTTTATCAGTAATATAGAACCTTATGTGGACAGAAGTTGTTCCTCTGGTCTGAATGATTTAGATCCAGAACAAATGAGTGAATAACTAGGTTGATAACTTTCCCTAAATGTTATAGATTCATGGAATACAACCTTTGATGAAAGACCTATAGACCTATAAAAACACATCAAACATGAAACAACATCAAAGATACCATAGAACTATCTATAAATTCATATCAGTGACTAAGGAATCCAATAATATATATGTGAGATTAATACAACAAATATATGGGAAAGAAATCAACTTTGCATTAATGAATGAATAAAAGAGCTTACAACCATTTTGACTTAGTGTCGATGCACCCCTTCACAAGACTAGTACCTCATCCCTAATAGCTCCAACTTCCTCCTCTATGCTCTCTAATGGATTAGGCCAGGATGTTAATTCAACAACATAACTTTACTTCTTTCTTCTATCTCTCAACCATGGAGTATGAGCTTGTATTTATAGGGCTCAAAGGGATAGGAATGGGTTAGAAATTGGTGGGTGAGGTGTCCATGAGATCCTCAAAAGAGGGATTTCAAGCTCAACTGACCCAGATGAGTAGGGAGAAGGTTATACATGAGGCTCTTGTTCTAGAAGCTTCGTGAAACCTCCTTTTTCACTTTTTACCAAGGGTGCCTCTCTTTGTCCACCATGAAAGAGCGGTTCTGGGTAGAACCACACCTTGCTTAACAGGAAAAAGTGGTGCCACCACTTACTACTAACTGGATTTAGGTGATTATGAAAAAGGTACCACCTTTAGTCTAAAGGGAAGAAGCGGTGCTGTGTTTTTATGTGTTAAAACCAACATCTAGAGCATGTTTCACTTCAAGTTTGGGATTTATGTTAGGTACCCTATCACATGCTCGTGACAGAATTTGAGTGTAACAGAATGCATGTTATACTCTCAAATTGTTGTTCTAGCAATCTAACATGCAAGAATCTCCATAATAATGTCGGATCCCTAATACAATACAAGCCATTAAGTTGTGAAACCACTAACTGTGAATTAAGACGTACCTCAAGAGAATGAACACCATGTGAAATGGCATCACACAATAAATCAATAATGGAACTATATTCAGCAACATTATTTGACGAAGGCCATAAACATACACCTCCTGAAGACAATAATTGACCCGTAGGAGTATAGATCACCCAAGCAGCTGAGGCTGAGTTTTGAGTGTGGCAACTAGCACCATCAGCAAATCCTATGTAAACAGAAGACTCCATTGACATCTACCATAAAAAATGAAATCTAATCAACAAAATTGATCACCAGAAGAAAACCTAACCATGCAATGTAAAACTGTACAATAATATACAAAAATCATCCTTGGCTGAAGATCATACATAGTATTTTTTGAGATAGAGCCCATTTCTAGGCTCTGCCAAGGCTATCCCTTCATAATCAACTAGATCATAGGTGCCTTTCTCTAAGACATGCTTAACCACATAAGGACCATGCCACATGGGATTAAACTTTCTTACCCCCAAGGGTTCCTTAGCTTGATCCCACAAAAGTACCAAGTCACCTTCACTAAACGTCCTCAGATGGATAGACTTATCATACTGGACCTTAATGCGATGCTTGTTAACCTCAAGAGCCACTAAGGAATCTCGGCACTGCTCATCAAGCTGCTCTAAGTGGAACAAATGCTCTTCCAATGTGGAAGTGTTTGGTAAAAGTTTCATAGCTAGCTTCAAAGAAGGGATTTCACATTCAACTGGTAATACTGACTCCACCCCATACACAAGATAATAGGGAGAAAAACTGGTCGCAGTCTTAACAGCAATTCTATAGTGTTACAAAGAAGGATACAACATGATATGCCAATTATTCTTGCTCTTTGTGATGGTTCATTGGAGAATGGACTTAAGTGACTTGTTCACTGCTTCAACCTATCCATTCACTTGAGGGTAATAAGAAGAGGAGTTCTCTTGCTTATATCCTAACTTGGCGGCCAACTCTTCCATCATTTTATTATGAAAATGCCTTCCATGGTTAGTGACGAGTTCTCTCGGAATGCCAAACCAGGTGATAATCTAGTTAAATATGAAATGCGCAGCTATCTCACTGTCAAATTTAACTATGGGCATAGCCTCTTCCCATTTCATGAAGTAATCAACAACCACAATAACATGACGGTGTCCCCCAATCGAAGCTAGGTTGCAATCCATAAAATCAAGCCCCCACTTGGTGAAGGAACCGGTGGTGACAATAGGATGTAAAGGGGCTAGACACGAGTGTATATTATGTGCAAACACCTGGCAAAGGTGGCACTTCCTGACCGCATTAACGCATTATTTAAAGATAGATGGCCAAAAATATCCTACTCTCAATATTTTCTGGGCTGTAGAAAGCCCAAACAAATGACAACCACACACCCCTTCGTGGCAATCATTAAGCACAACCTTAGCCTCATCATGATTTAAACAATGACGTAAAATGGAATCCACCCCACAACAGTACAAAGTATCATCCACTATGAGGTAGTTCTTCGCTACGTGACGTAGTCGTTGTTGCTCATCCCATGAGAGGTGAGTAGGGAGCTTCAATGTTTGAAAATATACGATAATATCTCTATACCAAGGGTCTACAATTGAGATGAGGAATATATGCTCATCAACAAAAGAATCCTCATAAGCCTCCTCCTCATCCAAATTTGGTAAATCTAAGATGAGCTCAGCAAAGATTAATGATTTCTTCGATTTCACCGAAATAAATTCGAGATCAAACTCTTGCAAAATCACAATCCATTTATTAAATTTTCCCCCAATCATCCTTCTAGTGAGGGTGAACTAAAATGGTTGATGTGAGCTACAACCAAAGTTTGGCGAAGGAGAATGTAATGTCTCAAATGCTCAACCGCATGAATGGTGGCTAAGGCTAGATTCTCCACATAGGAATAACAAAGTTACGCATCAATAAGGTTTTGAATCAAATAATATATGACATGCTCATGGAGCTCCTCATCCTATTGAACCAATACCATACCAGCTGTCTCCTGAGACATGACCACATAAATGAAAAATTCACGGCTATATTCTGGTGGACTAAGAATGAGGGCCATTGCTAAGGATTTCTTAAGAACATCGAAAGACTCTTGGGTTCGCTCATCCCAGTAAAAATGGCTTTCCTTCTTCAACAAACACATGAAGCCTTTAGTCAAGTTGGAAAAATTGACCATGAATCTTCGCATAAGTTTTCCATACCTTGTAAACACTGAAGGTGTCGAATGTTACATGGGGGAGACAATTGAAGTATTGCTTCAACCTTTAAGGGATCAAATCTAATACCCTCCCTAGATACGATGAATCCTATTAAACGACCCACTTTCACGCAAAACATGCACTTATGAGGATTTAAACAAACTTGATAATGACGACATCTTTCAAACACTAATCGCAAATGGTAAGGATGACGCATTCTCAAATGAGAGTGAGCAGCGAGGTCATCCAAATAAACTTCGATAATCTTTTTAAGATTGTGAAAGATCAAGATCATGGCTCATTGAAATGTAGCTCCATAGTTTTTAAGGCTGAAGGGAATTTTTAGATATGCAAAAGTTCCCCAAGGAAAAATAAATGTAGTCTTGTCTTGATTCTTGGGCTTAATTTGTATCTGATTATATCCAGAAAATCCATCCATAAAATAAAATACCTCATGTCCTGCACACTCATCCAAAATTTGATCAATAAATGGTGTAGGGAAATTATCTTTAGGACAAGCTCAAATTAAACATCTACCCTACAACCTCTCTCTCTCTCTCTCTCTCTCTCTAAACCACTAACCTACAATATCATCCTCACATAAACACTCTCTCTCTCTAAATTCCTAACCGTTAATATCTGTCTATCTGTAGAACCAACACCCAAACTCTCTATATCTCTCCCTAACTCCCTATATATCTCTCTGCCTCTGTAAAAGCCTAACCCCCAATATCTCTCTTCCTATCTATCTATCTAAACCCTTAAACACCATTCTCTCTATCTATCTACCTAATCCTTAACTCCCATTCTCTCTCTCTAAACCCCTAACACCCAATCTGTCTCTTTCTCTCTTTGAACTAATAACCCTCTCTCTCTCTCTACCTCTCTCTCTCTCTCACATTGTCTAAAACCCTAACCACCTCTTTCTCTCTATATATTTCTCTAGTCCCCTAACCCATACTCTCTATCTCTCTAAACTCCTAACGTCTAATCTCTCTCTCTCTCTCTCTAAACCACTAAGACTTAATATCTTTTTTTCTCTCTCTCCTTAAACTACTAAACCCCAATCTCTCTCTCCCTCTCCCTCTCTAAACCCCTAAACCTAGATCTCTCTCTTGCTCTCGCTCTCTCCCTCTCTCTCTAAATGCTTAACCCCTAATTTCTCTCTCTCTCTCTCTCTCTCTCTCTATCTAAACACCTATCCACAAATATCTCTCTCTAAAATCCCAACCCCCAATATATCTCTCTCTCTCACTAGACCACTTACTACTAATTTCCCTCTCTCCCTCTCTCTCTTTATAAATCGCTAACCTCCTATCCCTCTCTATCCCAACCTGTTGACCAGGGAAAACCTTGGGTATGTGCAGAAGCATCTACCTTTCCTCTATAGGAAGGAAGGGTAGAGTCAACTGAATGGAAGATCCTACAACAAAAAAAGGTTAGAAAACCTGCAACAAGTTATCAATGGAGAACCTGCAAAGTACTATTAGAAATAAACTAAGCATACATCTAAGCTACAAACTAGAAATAAAAACAAGTAATGCATGATGGATGTCATTATACCTAAGCTCTTTGTGGAAAATGGGCCACCATGCCCTAGGTCAAGAAAGTTGCCTCTCTTCACTTATTCGAGTGGTGTGGAGCTAAGCTCAACACACATGGGATATGACTAGTGGAGAAAATGGAAGAGGGGGGTGAATGGCTTGAGAGAGTTGGCTCCTTAAGGCACTCATACGGGAAGAGTAACGGTAGGCATAGAATGAGTGAGTTGAGAGTGACCCCCACCCCTATATTTACATCTTTTTTCTCAAGTTTTAGGGTTTTTATCCCTTAGTTAGGGTTTTAAGACCTTTCTAGGCTTTTAAGCCCCTTTCTGCCTCTTTTTAGCTCTCTTTGGGGTTTTCCCCTTTTTGAGGGTTTTAGCCCCTTAGTGAGCTATTTTTGGCTCCTTTATGGGTTTTTAATCCCTTTTTCATGTTTTTTGAGCCTTTGAGGGGAAAACATAAGTTAAGTAAGGGTGTGGGGGTCAATCGAGGTTAGGAAATGGATGTCTTTATGTGGTCTAGATCATATGTAGCAAGTCAGGTAATTTTTTGGGTTAACATATTTCCCCCTGATGTGTGAGGGCGTGAGCTTATCATATGACCGACAGACTGTAGCAAGGATTTATCCCTGCTACAGGGGTAGGAATGGATTCCTTATGCCTATAGGGAACAAGGGTAGGTTCCTGCTAATGGTAAATGCAAAACAAAGGAAGTGGAAATAATAGAAGCAGAACAGTAAACTAATCTAAGAACTAAGAACATAAAACTAATCTAAGCAAGACTATGAGCTAAGAACAAAACAAAAAGAAGGAGATGAAACATTGGTGAACCCTTCTGCAGAAAATGGGTTAGGGTTTTGCCTCCTTAAAACATGCAAAAAAAATCCTAAGCTACAATGGAGAACCTGCAAAAACAATGTCAATAACAAAACCTGCAAATAAAAATGAGAGTTCGAAAGCAAATAAAATTAAGCAAAACAGAAATAAACCATTGGGTATACCTTCTCTTGGGTGGAAATGGGCCACCATGCCCTAGCTCATGGGAGCACCTCTCTTGGTTGGGGAGCAATGGCTCAAATGGAAATGGAGATGGAGTGTGGGTGGCTTGAGAGGCAAATGTGTCTCAAGGCATCCACGGGTAGCATAAAAATATGCAAGGGAGAAGTGTCTTGAGAGTGACCCCCCATCCTCCTTTTATAGCTTTCCAAGGGGTTTTAGGGTTTTAAGCCCTTGGTCAAGGCTTTAGCCCCTTTTTTGGGCCTTTAGCCCCTTCCACCCTAACTTTATCCCCTTTTAGGGTTTTAGCACATTTTTTAGGGCTTTAGCTCCTAGGGGACTATTTTGGGCTCCTTTTTGGGGATTTTAGCCCTTTTTCTTCATCCTTAGGCTATTTTGGAGTTGTGGGGGTCCAATGGAGGGTCTTATGGAGTGATATGAAGGTTGTGAGATGGTGTCCTTGGGTGGTGTAGGCCATTGAGAGCTATGTGGGGGATTTTTGGGTTAACAAATTGCCCCTTGATGTATGAGGGTAGGAGCTCAACGTATGGCCAATGGACATCATAGGATTTGCTGTGTAGAGGTGGTGCTTCCAGGGCTGGGGCATGGTGGCTTTTGGTTTTGTATTAATATGGTTCCTATAAATGGGTGAGATACAATAAATGTGTGGCATGTATATGGACGAGGTGGGCATTCCCATGCTTGTGACAATGTCAAAAGAATCATTTAATCTAAGCTCTAAAATACAAGAGCCGATCATATACAACTGATGTTACAATGCTGGTTTCCTCCATGTGAGGATAAATACAATACTAATCTGGTACATTGGACCCATAGCATTCTCATGGAATGTTATATATTCATGACTGATGGTCTACTAGATGTGGTACATAGCTGTGTAGACTCGCTGATTGAGAGTCAGAGTCCCTGCGGTACAAGTATGCTACATCAATCATAAAGGTATATTGAAGCATTGTTGGGGCTTCTGAACACTATCTCCAACGCAACCCGAAAATCACAAGGGACATAACCTGTTTAGGTCCCTTAAGTGGAATTCACCAATGTGCTAGAGTAGGGTGACATCCGGGGTCTTCGACAAACTACTGTGCGAAACAAACCCTGTACGAATCTCAATGGTGCGGTGATGGAGTTGAAGTCAAGCACGTGAGAAAAAACCATCCTAAGAGGCACTGAGGACTCCTCTCAAGTGGTCCAAGGAACTCATCAATGATGTAAATGAAACCAAGGTACAGGGACCTCTAGGTATATCCTCTGGAATATGTGTGTTGGCGTCAACAAAGAGAGACATGCCCTAGTCAAGGAAATGATGTTTCCTTGACCAGGAGCGCAAGGGATAACCGAAAGGTGTGAATCAATCTGCATACTGACTCACTGAATTGGGGGGGAGGGGAGGGAAGGGAAATAACTGAATAGGGGCAGGGGGGGTGGGAGACTCAAACTTCCTTAGTTCAGATTATGATGGCAGGGCGTACCAGGCAGCAAATGAAACTGACTCAAGGGAATGGGATCATAGCTGTAATACTAGGAATGTCGCTGTAGATGGGAAATACTTGGATGAGGTGGATACTTTTGATATTGATGGGATCCAAGGAAGACACATTGCAGAGTACTCTGAACAAAGGTGACCCAATGTGGGGATGCTGCCAAACTATTTTCTATGGGGTGGAGTCTAGGGGCATTGTTGTGGTACGATCTTGTGGATTTTTGGCGAGCCCGAGAAAGTAAATGCTCGATGGTGCTTTCAATTTTAGAGAGTCTGAAAGCACGAACAAGACTCCAATGGGGGATATTTTTCATTGGTAGTCTCTTGTGTCCAAAAAAGGATAAAAGTATACATAGGAGAGCTCTCCCATCCTGTAGGGGATGAGAGACTTCTTTACCATTGGTAGTCCAATCAGGCCGGAAAAGGTTAAACCTATACTGACTAGACGGTCATTCAGATACTTTTACGAGCATGAACGAAACCAAGTTTGCTCGGTAATCTTTTCTTGATGAGATGGATAGAAAAGAGCTTAACGACAACCGGTGGTGAGATTTTTCATAAAGTGCAGCCCCTCTGCCTGAGAAAGCATAAAAGTATGCAGAGGGGAATGGTCTTGGCTTGAGTGTGCCAAGGAGGTCCTTTTCAATTGATGGTCTACATGGTCCGCAAAAGGAGGTAAACAAGATGATGTAGATGCCCTTTCCTATACTTTAGCGAGAAGGAAAGGAAGCAGTTGCGCTTGGCTATCTTTTCATTGTTTTAAGGAGTCAAAAAAGAGCTTAAACACAACTCCAGTGTGCTCAACTGATTGCAGTGGCATGAGCGGTGCCTCATGTCGGGAAGGTGGACAGAGGTCCAAAGGTCATCCGCACAGTATGGATGGAGAAGAAGGCTCTCAAACATACCAATACATGCATGGGATAGATCATGGTAGAGGCACGCAAACTGAGGTGGCTCTCGGATAAAGGTCAGGAGAGTGTGTACTGTGTGTGTTGCGGTGGACAAACTTGACTACATGTGATGTGAGTGCAAGTCCGGGGGCACTTATATGCCAAATACATGCAAGAAAAGAAATAATTTTGTGGACAGTGGTCTAGAGGTCTGCATAAGGTGTGGTAAAAATAAAAGACAATCTATGTGTTAAAAATACAAAATAAAAGCTAAAATTACATTCCTTAACGGGCGGTGGCTCAACAAATCGCATGAGTAGCGGTCGGGAAGTGTGATACAAGTACAGGTTCGTAAACACTTGCATCATGATGTCATGGCTTGTAAATCGAGGTGACTTGTGGGAAATGGTCCCGAAATTGATTTATTAAACATGAGACAATGGTCTCATAAAGAGATAGAGGATTTGAGCCTGAAGGTGTGAGAGGTGTCTCGAACCGGTTCCAGGTCAATTTGGATTAGCAACTGATGGCGCTGCCCCTGATTTTTGCTAAAAAACGTTTAAAAACAAGAAAATAAAATGAAGTGACTCATTGGTGATGTTAAGCGTAAAATTTCTTGAGGTAGAGCCCATTGCAGGGGTTCTCTAAGAGTTCTCCATCAGAGTCAACGAAGAGGTATGCCCCCTTGCCAAGACGAAGGTCATTGGCAAGGCGAGGTGATGGAATCTAGTCTTTTATGGGAAGAACCGATTCCATACTATGGTTTAAATGGAATGGGGTAAAAACGAAGGTATCTTACAGATCTCTCCATCATCATGTAAGTGGTGCTGGGATAGATCAGGTGGATCTTCCATAGCCGACGAGACAGAAGGGAAACTGGTGCTAGAGATCATGTAAATGGTATTGCTTATGGTTTTTGTGGCCTTGCCCCCGGTCTCTATTGGAGGAAGAGGGGTAGGACTAGAGATGAGAGGAGTCTTTGATGGACCTAGAGGTAGGTGCAACATCATCTCAATTGGATGGACATGAGTCAACACATCCTAGGGCCTTAGAGGTAGGGTAGGTGGTTCAAGGTACCGTAAACGATCTCCTAGTGTGAAATCCTGAAGAATGATGGTTTCCAAGGTACACTTACTCACGATCCTGGATGGTAGGAAAAAGAACAGGAAAAGGAAAAGGAAAAGGATCATGTTGAGTGGGAATGAACCCCAATGTTTCCCTGGTAACTGAGGTTGAGGTTGCAACTGAGGTTGTGACTGTGGTTGGGGTTACGGCTGCAAATGTAGCTGTAATTTTGGATGGTGCATGTCATTCCATGGGTATTATGTGGCAGTCAGGGCTTCAAGTATCTCCTCAACATTGCAGAAGCAACAAAGAGACAGGTCTGATGGACTGTCGGTGATGGTGGAGACAAGAGGGTCTGTAGAAATGGACATCAAGTAGATGGACACGATGTCTGATGAAGGAGGTGGTGGGTGAACTTCTTCAATCAAGGTGATCTCAGACTCAAGGGAATGGTGATAGAGGTTAGCGAGAGCCATTCAAAATTTGGGTAGGTCTTGGCTATGGTGGGAGTAATGTCCATACAAGCCGCAGAGGGTGCAAGCATGGTTTGTCCTCAATGCCTTGTTCCTGACTACTAGTGTGGTTGGGAGTTCAACCATGGGGATGTTTTCATTCATGTCCATGGCATTTAGATGCACATGAATCACTAGGATTTCAGGGTAGTTCTGAGTTGGATGGCCTTATTGTTCACATATGGCACAAGGTGGGACTTGTCATGGTTATGTGGTGGTTTTGGTGTTCTTTCCCTTGGCTCTTTTGGGTTGGGGTGGTGTAGGTGTGTGTGTGACAGTTGGCTTGTGTGAACCGAGGGGAGGGTGAGACTCAACCGCAATAGGTTACACTGGGGTTAATACAACCTAGGGCATTACTGGTTGAGCTAGTGGATCAAGATACCATATCGGGATCCCCAACGTAAATTTGGGTAGGCTCAAGGTGGCCATGACCGGGTTGCTCATGACACCATGTGGGGGAAAGAATAAGGGAATTGTATGGACTGGAGATGAGCCCAGATAACTCCCAGTTGGTTGCATGTGGGGGTGAGGTTGTGGTTGTATCTGCACGTAATGCTGCTACTACAGGTGATGGTGCGGCTGCTGTTGGCATTGCGGCTATGGATGATGTTGTGGTTGTGGTTGGGGCTGTGCCTATGGTTGCTGTTTGTTTGTAGCGGTGTTTGATGAGACCATGCACAAGTCTACAGTTTGATTTTTTGTCAGTGGTGGTGACACCAACGGGAAAGGAGCCATCATGGTGGGATCGGTAAACAACCAAGGGCCCACATTCAATGGTGGGGAAGCTGGTCTATTTTCAACCACAGTGTTGGTTGCAGGGATGACGTTATCATGTGTGGTCACCCCTTGCAGCTCAATGGTGGTGATGGTAGGGATAATGTTGGCAGGTTTTGTTAACCCTTGCAGATCATGGAAGGTGAGCTGGTCAACCATCACAATCTTCCCTTCGTGGGGGAACATCATGAGGCGGAAGATAGCTGACGCGACGGCTCGCGTGGTGTACATGTAAATCCTTCTGAGGAGGAGGTTGTAGTCCAGTTGAGCATTGATGACTTTGATGTCAATCAGGACTATCTTCCCAGCTAACGTGATGGGGACATGGGGGAGGATTCCTTGGGATTTAGTGGGATGTCCATCATAAGCCCGCAGAGTCATGGAGGATGGTTGCAAAATTGGTGATCCAAGCTTCTGCCAAACCAAGGTAGACATGATGCACATGGATGCCCCCTCATCCACTATGCATCGGTGCACAACCAAATTCCAGATGGACACTGGAATTTGGAAGGCGATAGTGGAGGGCATGCATGGTTCCCCGTTCTTCGTGTCAAAGGTGATCAGCTTGGAGTCGGAGGGGTCTACTACCCCTAGAGCGGCTAGTAAGGATTTTTGCTACATTGGGAACGTTTTAAGTACCTCAAGAGCAGACATGGCGGTTGGCATTTGGGACAAATCATCCACAATGCTATAGCTGACTACAGCTCTAGCTGTGGAATTATTAGCAATTCTATGTATGGAGGGGTGCAGGAATGGGGGTAACTGGAGAGGTAGGTTGGTTGTCTTAAACGTGGATGTTGCTGATGAGTCGGCAAGTTCGATGGTGGTACCATACTTATTTTGTTGAGTCTATAAGTTGACCACTTCAGTGGTCATGGATAGCAGGTGGTGAACACCTGTTTCAGCTATGGGAAATGCCCCTGAAGCGTTGGGGTTGGGTTGGGGAGGGGGTGTGGTTGCCACCAATCCTTGGACTGGCAGTGCGTTTTGAAGCACCATGGGGGGAGTTCCTTGTGGTGCTAGGTTGGGTTGTTCTTGGTTTGTAGCATTAGAATCCTATTGGACCTCATTTCGAATGGCTTGCTTGGTGCGCCCCATGAGGGGACACTCGAATGTGTAGTGCCCATAGACTTCACATAGTGTGCATGGTTGGTTTGTGTGAAACAGGTCATTCTGTCTTGGTGCATTTGGTCGTGGGGGATTCTAGGTTGGTCGGTTTGCTGCGGCATTGTCAGGAGGGTTCGGTTGTTGACCGCCTCCCTGCGGTTGGTTATTGCCTTGGTTGTGGGGCCGGTTGTTCCTAACTTTACCTTATTGATTGTTGGGGGTAGGCTGGTTGGGATGGTTTTTTTGTGCAAACACTTGTCCCAACAGAGCGAGTGGAGCGGGGGCGGGGCTTGAACTTGTTGCACTAGTGGTGCATAGTATATTTGTGGGGGTGGTGGTGCCACAAATGTGGGCATTTTCCCCACATACTATTGTGTTGGCCAAGCCATGGCCTGAGCCTACTGCGGTGGCGCAGGTTGTGCATAGGAAGTTGTTGCTCTAGACTGGGACATCATTCTAGCATAGTCTGGAGCTTGGCTTTGGTAAGCAACATTAGCAGTGTTTCTTGGTTGTGGTGTAATGGTAGGTGGTGTCGGTCAAGGCTGTGGCTATTGGGAGACCGATCCCACTACTACATTTTGACCAAAAATCCGACGGCCGTCATGTCGGATTTTCGACACTTCCCTGTCGCATGTACGACACTTCGTTTTTTTTGAAGTGTCGAAAACTTGGCGTCGGTTAAGCGACACTTAAGTAACCGTCGCTTAAGCGACACTTAAGTAACCGTCGCTTGAATTTAAATCGTCGCTTATCCAACACTTATTAAGCGACAATGACAAAAATTTTGTAAAACTTTTGCACCCACAGGCGTCGCTTAAACGACGGCTACAAAGACTAACTGTCGGATATGCGACGGTGCTAAGCGTCGCTTAAGCGACGGAGACAAAGAAAAGCTGTCAGATAAGTGACGGTTGTTAAGTGTCGCTTAAGCGACGGCTGTGGATTTTTTTTTTTTAAATATATTTGCAAATTAGGATCCCAATGTTTGGCACTAAAGGATAATTTATACAATGTATGTGATTCCTTATTAGTAGATTGCATGTCCATTAATTGTATA
>LPNX010703236.1:1159669-1185007 GCA_001517045.1 Pseudotsuga menziesii | reverse complement strand
TCACAGGCTTCGCATTAGGTTTCAAGGGGATCTTCATGACTCCTATATCACCCAGGATGTCTTTCATCTATGAGAATTTTGTCAAAAATAGGTCTTGGTATTCGTGGAGAAGTTGGGTCACTTTGCTTACCATTTCTTCATCCCAATAATCTCCAATGGTAGCATGCTTAGGCTGTTCTTCTGAGCCAATTTTTATGGTCCGCGTCCTCAGGGGGTGTGTCACTTCAGGTGCTTCGACTACTGGTCCATGTACTTCGTAGTGGCCTTCTGATTCTGGAATATCAATGTTCTTGGATCGTCATCCTCGTCAATTGAGAGGTTATAACATTCGACTGCATTAGCTTCTTGTGCCTTCCAATCCAGTTGGTATTCCGCTAGATCTTGATCATCAAACACATTAGTATGTATTACCCTAATAGCTGCATCTAAAGCAGGGAAAATTTCATTAATAGAAAATTTCAATACAAAATTATTAACAAGAGTATCCCAACTTACAGTATCATGGCGAAGCTCGACTTCCGCATACCAATTCTTTGCGACAGGATCCAAGGTATGCACAAACCTATGTACCCACTCTGCATGAGGTACATGCTCCCAAGATTTGTAGCATTGCTCCAAATGCTTCTGAGGGTTAGTCTGACCATTAAACCTGCTCCAGACCTCCTGTGGTCGATTCGTGAATCTCAGGCGAAGGGACTGTTGGCAGACTTCCCAACTATGAATGTACTATTTGTGACCATTCCACCATCTGGCTGTCGTAGCTCTAAATACTGAATCCAAAGTCTTCATTTTCTGTGAGTCTGGTATCTAGGCTGAGAATTGCTCAATAAACTCTTCTGGGTCGGATGAACCATCAAAAATAGGTAAGGCTCTTGTCTGCGAGCTAAGCCATCTAAGAGACTTGGTAATTCTTGCACAGCAGTGGCCATGTAGCTCATACAATCTGTTCTGCCAATTCTCTAGACCATCATCTGAATCCGTCATGCAGGAACTGTCACACTGCCAATCCATGATACCTTCGGCATTAGGATCAACATAATCTTCTTCCTTCACTGTGATATTGTAGATATGGTCCAACACATCTTGATCTTCCTCTCGGAGGGGTTCTGTGTACCTTTCTCCTTAAGAAGGATCTAGTGGGACTATGACTCTCAATTCTTTCCCTTCGAAAGTCATCTGTCTCTTCTTAAGGTTAATGACTGCAGCATTTTCCATTGCCCACTCAATACCTAACAAGGCTGGATAGGGATTGTTGTCGTCAATGATCTCAATTACTTCGAAGTCTGCTACAGTACAGATGCCATCAATATCCACTAAGACATTAGGGAATCGTCCTAGGGGCACAATCTTTTGCTGATTGGCTAATCTCAACTATATAGGTGATCAATCAAGGTTTGGTTGTCCCATTTGTTCCCAGGTTTTCTTGGTTAAGACATTTACCTCTGATCCTAGGTCTAGGATAACATCAGTCATATCATACTCTCCTATCTGGGCATTCAATCTCATTTCCCTGCCAGTTCCTCTGACTCTATTAACAGGTTTTTCCTGACCAGTATGTTGCTGAGGTTCGCAGGAACTAATAACTTTCTGCAACTCACTTAAAGCATTCTGGTTTCTTAAAATTTTCAGACAACTCTGTAAAAAGGAAGACAGTGTACTTACTTTATCCGTCGAAGCTTCTTGCGGCTGTGATTGTTGCTGATGTGGCTATGCAGGTGCTACTGCTGTGCTAGGAGCCGTAAAATATTTCTTAGCTTCCATGAATGTCTCTTTCTCTCTTTTAATATCAAATGCGGGGGCTTTCTCAGGTGCCTTACGAACCTAGGCCTCGGCAGGCTGGTTCTCCTTGGTCTGCGCATCCGTCGTAGCTCCACTTCTGGTGACAACATTAATAGCTGGGACAGTTCTTTGCTCGACAAAAATCATCTGAATATTCTGAGTGGGGGCACTGTTTCTATCCTGAATCTTAGCTATCAACTACGGGCACTGCTCGATGACATGATCAACTACTCTGCAATACCGACATGTCGTAGTTGGGTTCCGACAATCTCTCGCTAGATGCCCGGCTTGGTTACAGTTGTAACACACCACCTGACCGCGTCCTCTGCCAGCCATACCACCACCACCATGGCTTCCAAAAGCACCTCTACCTGATGTACCACCGCGGGAGCCATAGCCAGCATTGCTCGGTCCCTCATTTTGTACCCGATAGGAATCATAGGTGCGCTCTCTTATGAAGTCATAACTGCGACACTCATCTTCATTATGTCCTATGGACTTACAAAATTTACAATAGGGGTTCTTAGGTACTTGCCCATACCTCTGTAGCAGATAGCAGTCTTCAGGGCGATGTTGCCCTGTTGTTCTGCAAAGCTCACAATAAAGAACTTGCGGGTTAAACGAGTTTGGCGCACCAGTATTCAGGTAATTTCTTACCACAGGACAGTGTTCCTTGGCATGACCTTCTGTGCGACATTGTGTACACCAAACCTTCGCGACCGGTTGTGCCTTGTTTCATATCACGAAGCTCCAGAGCCATCGCTGCCAACTATGCTTGGATTTGAGCAATACCAGAATTGTCTGCGACAGGGGCGGTTTCAAGCTTCATTGCGATTTCCAGAGCCTCCTACTAGTCAGCAACCTTTTGTTGCATGAGTGGAGTTCGGATATGCGGTAGTAACGCTACAATGAACCATTCCTTATGCTGCGCAGGTCCAACGGTAAAGATGACTTGGTCTAGTAGGACTTTGAACCTCTGATCAAAGTCCCACACTAATTTGCCACGCTTCTGCTGAATCTCTTTCAACTCCGTGATACACTGCGACTCTGATTTTGGATTCTTAAATTCCTTTATCATTGCTGCTTTTATATCAGGCAATGCATGGTTCTGAGTGCTGGAGAACTTCATGAACCAGGTCAGAGCTCGGTCTCTGAAAGAAGTAACCAGCTGCGCTCTTTTTGCATCTTGATCCGTAATAGACTTAGCAGTCCACACTGCTTCACATAAAAACCAGAATTGTTCTGGATCCTCTGCTCCAGTGCCTTTGAAAATAGGTAGCTTAATGTCATCATGCATGTGGGCCATAGTGGATCTAGGGGGTGTTGGAGGGGGACTGGAAGTAGGCGGGGGGGGAACTCATTGGGGTCGACTGACCTACGACAGGACTACTCGAGCTAGGGTGACTTTCAGACTGCGACGGGTTCTCAGGGATAATAGGTCTTCGCTGCGGGGTTACGGGAGGGTTTCCAACAGAAGGCATTTCCTCGGGATCTGAATCGGCGGGATTTACAGGGGAATACTCGGTAGGCTGACCCTGGGAATAGGATCCAAAATATCACTTGTACTTTTTTCCACTTCGCAGCAAACCACTTTGCTCGTCGAAGGTATTTTCACTTGCAAACATAGGTTAGTAATACAAAATCTAACAGTCTGATTCAATGAGCAGTATACCATTTTCAGCTAATATCATTTTAATTCTCAAACAAAATGGATTCAAAAACTTCCCCCTGGGTCCTTTGAAAAACTGCCACTCGGCTTCACTAAAGGAAGTACTCGTGTCGATGGCGAACTCCGCCACAAAGGCTTCAAGGGTTTTCGTTGTCCAGAAATCAATAGCACGGGATATCCCATTGTTCACCCTTTTCAGTATATTAATTCTCGCGGGGGTCCAAGCAGGAAACTGATGTTCTTGGAAGTTCGTCCTTCTCTCTGTTAACCTGGATAACCACTGGTGCAACTCTATGTGCATTCTACCAAATAAAATCTCATAAACATCACAAAAAACAAACCTTCGTAAAAATTCGTCTGCACGACGACGCGGATCTTTGTTCTCTTGTTCAGCGAATTTCAGATAAGTCTCGTCAAGCCAATCACTGATTTCCTTCACAGAGGGTCTCCAGAACATAGCCCTTGAGGTACGACGTAAGCCCCTCTTGAGCAGATACTGAGTTCAACCGGCAACGGAACCAATTTGTTGGGCACTAGGGCAGACCCAGGTTTTATACCTTTAACTTCGAACCAACAAAAGACCCACAGTGTTGGCCCTTTCGGCAACAACCTGCGAACAGGTTGTAGTCTCACCTGAAACAGCTATGGGATGCCGCAGAACCAGGTTTCTGCAAGTAGGAGAGGGATATTACTGTACCTTTATCTTTTAACAGATTATAAATATAAATCACAGAGCTTAACATTCACTTATTTAGCTTCGCGGTTAGATAAACAAACAGTGCCTTGCGCAACCCTTTCTTGGGAATTCACAGCGAAGCTATTATCTAGCAGTGATCCTTACTTATCAGATATATAGATATTAATGCATGAAAGAAACACAATATACATAGCACACACAACCACGACACAAGATATAACGTGGTTCACCCCCAGTGTAGGGGTTACGTCCACAAAACTGTGTTTTATTCAACTTTCTACAAAAACCACAGTTCTGATCTGCACACTCAGCTGCAGATCCCTTCAAGTCCTCAACGCCGCGCACACAGCTGCAGGCCTCTACGCACACAGCTGCATATTTCCTTAATCACCAAAACCCTCTGCGCACACAGCTGCAGAGGTCGTCCACGCACACAGCTGGGACTTAACCTTTTCTTACAAAAATAGCCTTAGCTTCGCATTGATTCCTCTTTCATCAAAAGCCTAACCTTACTTCTTTACAAAAGTGCTTATTTATAGTGCACTTATTACAAAACCATGGTCTTAAACCATGGGTACCCCGAACCCTAAACCCTAGACTTAAACCATGGGTTTATTACAAATAGAGGACTTGGACTCAACCCCGACACCCCTAAGACTATTTTGAGCCGTAACTCCGCTTACAAACTCCAAAAACCCACAGAGTTACCCACCTTAAGGACCATTGGGGTGCGCACCCCAACAATAGGTAGGATATCATCCCAAGATGGAGCCAGTTGTTAACAACTTCTAACTAGCAAAGTGTCGAAGGAACCATGGTAAAGAGAAATGATAGTTGCTTGAACTTTGGTTAAATATAATAGTGTGAAGGTATGATAAAAGGGTGCATAAGCAATGAAATCATCGCATGATCCAATGGTATAGAACGAGGAGGTGAAGATTGATGGCTTATAATAGGTCTGCTCTGTGAAGATGCATGAAAGATAAGGGCATATAGAGATAGTTAACAGGATGTGAATATCGATGGTCATGAAACTAGGTCGGCAAAATCTATGGTCGGTAAGAAGTCCGCTCCATAAAGTTGCGCGTTGTTAAAAAAAAGGCTCAGCGGAATGTGTACGTGTAAGTTAATCCGACGGCTTGAAAATAAATTGAAAATTCATCAACGGTCATCATCGGATCCGGAGGATAGAGTTGCACAACGGTTGGAGTAGAAACGCGGTAGCGGAATTGAAACCGTGGTGCATGTGGCAGCTTGTGGTACATTCAGCGGAGAAAAGTGGTTTGAGTTAAACCACTAAAGGGAGTCTCCGGAATGGAATTCTATATAAAGTGGAGTTGACTTGTTTGAAGAATTATTTTTTATTGTACATGGCGGGATGAATTAAAAGTGTTAGAATAATCAACCCATAGTTTACTACCTTAGACATTAATTTAATTATTTTTGTCTTATTTTCCTAATTCATGTGTCCCACCTTATGCAAGTTGTCAATTACCTATCCATAGTGGTCCAAATTGCCTAATTTGACCCATGTAGTGCTTGGGAAACCTTAAGGAATCAATTCTGCTTTATTCCTGGTCTCCTAGGTGCCCTTCTGCTTTTTTTGCTTTATTGCCTGCTTTTTCAGTGTTTTAAGGAAATAGGGAAAGTTTGACTAGGTGAGGTGAACTAGTTTTTTGTCCTCTTCATCCTCCACTCTTTTCTCCTTGGAAAAGCATGTATGAGTTGTCATTCCATCACTCTTTAGCTTGCCTAAGCCATTTTTCTAATTCGTGAGCTCCATGACAGATTTGGGATCATCTTTTTACACCTATGGGGGTGTTGCATCTGCAACAATTTCCCAAAATTCTAAAAAAAATTGGACCCTCCTTTACTTTGAATTAGTCAGTTCTTTCGTTGATTTCAACCTATTGATTTTGCCCTATGGATTTTAAAGTGTCTTCCGGCACTTTGGGTTACTGTCAATCGTTTGGTGCTTGCTCATTTAAATGTTTTAACGAATCCCATCCTTAGTTGAATTCGTCATCATCTTGCATATCTCTCGAAGCCTTGTTCAATCGAAAGTTAAGTCTTTGTCCTCTTCACCATTGCAGGCAGATATTTAATCCTACCCTCCGACGTTGCGGAGCATTAAAGGGTATGAACTATCCTTTTCGGTCCGACCGTTGCGCGTGAGTTTTCATTCTTTGACGTTTCGGGCGGGTTTGGATTCTTCGTCGGAGGGATTTGAAGTCTCCCTCGTCCGATGCTGCGGACAGGTCTCCTTTTCAGGCATCCGCCGTTGCGGATCACTTCAAACTTAGACTTTCATCGGCGCTTCGATTTGTGTTTTTTTGTTTGCCGGCTTTGTAGCGGAGCGCTTGGCCGTCGTTTACTCCTCCGTTGCGCACAGCATCGTGCTCCGAGCATCCGCCGTGGCGGAGGGGTTCGGATTCTTGGTCATCCGATCAAGGTATCCACCGACGCCCGGCTGTCGTTTTTTTCACGCGTTATATTTATACGAGCAGGTGAGTTAGTACCGGGGATCATCTGCCGTTGCAGAAGGACTGAAGCTTTAGTCGCCCGACCCAACTTTCTTTCCCCGTCGGATTTAAAGCTCCTGCACGTGCGACTTTTTATATTTATGCGGGGCGACAGTTCGTAGTTTGTATTGTTTTGTTTTACGGTCAAGCACTGTCGCAGTGAGTTGAGCTGTCGATCTTGGGAGTGCGTGAGGATATAGCTGTCGTGTACCAGCTTCCAGGTGGCGAGGGTAGAATTCCAACCGTCATCAGCTCATTTTTCGCCGGATCGCCAGGTAGGTTTATTCCATTTTTTGTTTTTTCATTTGCATATGAGCGGTTTTTTATTTTCTCCCATGTTTTGGGGTCCCCGGCGTTTTCCCTCGTATAGCTAGGATTTAAGCTTGTTCAAGCGGGTTTGATCTTGACCTTGGGTTAGGGGGGCATTTTTTTTTAACCATTTAAGTCGTTTGCTCTTCATTTCTAGTCGATGCTTCGCACGCACAGAGGCTGAAAGGTTTAGGCGCAGACGGCCGTTACACCGTCTGCGCCGAAACTTGTTGCGCGGCCATGATAGAAAAGGAGTGGTCGGGGTTTGACTCTTGCTTTGGGGGGTCTGGTGGGCATTGTTTCCCTAGTGCTTGCCAGGGTTTTGAACCCAGGCTATTTTGCCCGCGCGGTTAAGCGCAGTTCCATCGAGGAATCCATTGGTTTGTCGGGGGGGAATGGGTTGTTGAAAGAGATTTTACAGTCGACAATGTCGCTCCTTCGCTACTCCAGCCGCAGCCCGTGTCGATTGTGAAACCCATCGCCTGAAATCCCTAGCCATTTGAGGGGAGTTATCGTCGTTTATAGTGCGTGGATTGAGAGCAGCACGGGTGGTTTTTTTTTCATGGGAGTATCCAGTGCAGAAAGTAAAATGATTCCCGAACGATGTATAGTCAAGTTAATGGAGTTTTTCCGCCGTAAGCCGCATGAGTCGTCATTAGTCTTGCGTTTGCCAAGCTCTATGGTTAAATGTTGACTGTCATGAACCGTCACTCTGTTTATTAATGAAATAGATTAATGACGGAATATTGTACATTGCACATAATATGCTGGTTTGTTTATATCGCTACCAGGCGCAAAGTGGCATATTGCAATTTAATGTAGATTTAATCCTGGCACAAGTGATTGATTGGCTTTCTGCATATAGGTCAGGTCATGAAATAACACATCCATAGTCTTAAGACATTGTAGGGATGAACAACATATGTATTTGTTGCATTGAAAATTACCATACTTTGCATAAGATAATGACACATTGCACAATACTGCACGCTAGTTTGATTGTTCAGTATGAGAGACTTATGATTTGATTTTATGGACTGGTCACAATTATGATACACTCAAGAAAAGATATATTGCTGCAAAATGTTTACAAATTCAAACTGCTTAAAATGGCATACTGTTTTTACATTGCAGGAAGAATTTACAATGTCCAAGAGGCAGAAAAGGAAGGCCCCTGCTGTCGAAGAACAAACAACAATAGAGGTCGTCCCACAAACGGAGTATATCTATGAGGACACCCAATGTGTCACGGGGGTTGAGCCCGAATATAAGTGGGGAGAGATATACAGACTGATTTCCTGTAGGGAAGTCCCAGACACAGGTCCTGAGGAAGAACCCATTTATGCAAATATAGAAAGATCTGCCATTATGAAGGTTGCCACCAGGCCAGAGCTGTTCCCTTGCTCTGATGTGATGAGATGGATTCTGCCAAACACAAACAAAAACACAATGCTGATGGGGAATGTTGAAGGTCAGGGCTATGCTGCCTTTAGCCCTGGATATGTGGCATTGGCGTACCACCTGCCAGAGCCCCAAGTCTTCATGTCAAACAATTGGTTAGATAACCTCAGGATGGATTTAGTGGAAACCCTGAGAAGAATGCTCTTACCCGGAAAGATTTATAGAGACAGAGCAACTGAGGACTATGACACAGTGAGCTTAAGAGCTCCTTACAGGTTTATAGCCTTGATGCTAAACCGGATCTTTGGAAGAGCCAATGGTAGACTCTTCAAATTGGAGTGGATACCTCTTATGTTTCATGTAGCCACAGAAGGAACAATCTTCAACTGGGCTAGCCTAGTATCAAGCAGTCTCTCTTCTTGTGTAGCTGCAGCCCTGGGAGGAGGAGAAGCCTGAAAAAGATCTGAGTTCTACATGAGTTCCTTTCTGATAGACTGCATACTATGCCACCAGCCTTTCCCAGGGCTCAAATGTGTTTGGGATAGGGAAAAAATGCCCGTGTATGCAGCCTACAAACTACTGGGGGCTCACCAGTACCATAGCTATTACCGAGAAATATGTGAGCATTTTATTATGCCTCTGCACACGCTTATCTTCCAAAAGGAATGTAACTGCATGTCTGAAGAGGCAATGAAGGTAATAGAGGAGTATGGTGATTATTTCTTGACAGAAAACAGGATGTATCTTAGAATGTTTGGTGGATCAAAAACACCTTATCTGCTGCCCAAGTATGCAACGGATTATATAGTCCACAAAGAGGCAGTTAGACAAGTGTTTATTGATGGAGTTGGTCACTTCTTGTTCCAGAAAAAGAAGACTGCCTATCCACCTCTACCATTTAAGCTAGGCAGCTGCAGTTTCACCAATGTGAAGCAAGCTGCAGAATTTATAGAGGAGCTAGGAAAGTTCCACTTTGGCGAGATGGCTTTCAGACGAAATGACACTCATGGCAGAATGGCTGAGCACTGCAAGAATCACAAGGTGTTTTATGAGTACACCCACCATTTTGATCGAGATGAATCTATTTTCAGGAGTGCACCAAACATGACTGCACTTAGTAGGAGATTCAAACTGAAAAACCCCACCAAGGGTGGAAAAGGATCTGAACAAGATAAAGCTGAGCAAGCTAAGGCTGAAGAAGCATCCAAAAGGATAAGAGAGGAGGCTCAGAGGCTGGAAGATGAGGGTGCAGAATGGATGCGAAAGGGAGAAGAAGAAAAGAGGAAAGCCGCCCAGGAAGCAGCTGCACGAGCCAATGAAGCAGTCGGAGAAACAGAAGAAGTTGCTAGGCAAGCAGCCGCAGAAGCCTAGAGAAAGCTAGACGAAGAACTGCAAGAGCAGGAGGCTGAGCAGATAAAGTTGACGCAACAGCAAGCTCCCGAAGCATCATCAGGGCAGATTCAGGGAGAGGAAAACCCCGAGGTGCAGATCCCTCAAGTGCCCACTACCATCATAGCTACTACCCCTATGATTCAGTTAGTACCCTTCGTACAAGAAAAAGGGGAAGAAGTCCCTGATTTCAGCACCGTATATTATGATAGGGCTACTAAAAGGATAATGAGGAGAACAGAAAGAAAGGTAGAGGCAGAAGGAATGTCCAGCAAAATGATAACAGATAAGGTCATGATGGTAGGGACAGATGTAGATCCAAGGTTTACTATAAGGGTCGGGACTACAGCAATACGTGCTTCAGAGGATAACATAGACAGAATGATGATTGAAATAGAGTCATCCAAGAAGACCTCCTCTCAGCTTAAGGACACCCTGAGAAAAGAAAGGGAAGAGGGAAATAAAATTAAGAGAAAATATGGACATGTGCTGAGAGAAATGGAGGCCACAAAGAGTGAAATATACGCCATCCAGGTAGAAGCACAGGCCAAGGAAACAGCACATAAGGCTCTGGAAAGTGCACAGCAGGAAATTCAAGACTTAAAGAATGAAAAGGAGCAGTTGAGGGAAAAGATAGAAGACCTAAAAGTGCAGCATTATATTATCTATCAGTCCAATGCTGCATACGTTAAAGAACTGAAAGAGCAGCTGGAAGCAGCAAACGAACAGCAGGTTGATCTACAGCCAGTTAAAGAACACATCCTGGCCTAGAAAGCTAAAGTGCTACACCTGCAAAATGCTCTAGAAGAGGAAAGATGCCAGGTCCTCCATATTGATAGCTGACTTGAAGAAATCTTGGAAACCGCTTCTTATTTTGGTGACAGGTCCCAAGAAATCCTCGAAGTACTGACTACAAGGATAGCCAGAGCGGAGAACGATGAGGAAGTCCCAGCTGAACTACCATCCAAGGATAAACAAGCCCTTAAACGGGACCACGATCTGATAGAATTCGCCATCAATACTGCAGAAGACTTCCAGAAAATAGTCAAGAATACCAAAGGTGTCTGCACATAATTCTTCAGGAGAGCCCTGGTTACCTACAACAGATGTCAGATAGAAGCCGAGCAGAGGCTATATGAGTTCCCTGATCATGATGCATTTGTAGAAATGTTGCAGAAAGGACAGCAAGATGAAGAAGCCAGAGTACAATGCATCAAAGCTATTGATGACCAAATCCTGAAAAATGAAATAGGTCATACAGCCGTCAGTGTGCATCTCTTAGAAGAACAGGTGCGATTGAACACAGCCAGGGTAGAGGCCATAAGAAACCAGGCTGAAAATTTCGAGCTAAACATTCAGTTTTTAGAGCCAAGCTCGTTTGAAGATCTCGCTGCTGAATTAGCAGTGTGGAAGAAATTCTTGGGAAACCAAGCGGAACCCTCCTCACAAGAGGACCGGTCAGCTTTGTTGTAATTTAATACGTTTGTAAAAGGCTTTTTGGAAAAAATGAAACGTTGGGAAGACAAAAGGGTTGGGAAGCCCAAAGGTCACTTTGGGCAGCCCAACCAATTTTTTTTGCTTTTTGTATAAAAATAGGAAACGTAGAGAAGGAAGGGGCTTTTTTCCTAGGAAGACTGCAAAGTTATTGTAAGAAGAACTACTTCCTTTTGCAATATAAAGTTACAGTTTGCATATGGAAAGAAGAGGGAGGGGATTTCAAATGTTTTGACATGGATAATCGAAAGATGAACTACTTTGTTTTTCAGCATTATATCCATGAATCGTGAGATCGTTCTAACTTCATGACCTATGTCTTTGTTTAATGATTTCTGATTTATTTTATGAAATCTCTACCATGAGTAATGTATGCTTGTCATAAACAATTAGCTATCTGGTTGTGTAATATTTTTCGCTGTCATGTGTGTAAAAGATAATGCCAACCATCTGTAATTGCTTTTATTACGCGTGCACATCCACATTACTCATATATGTTAATCACAATTTGGCTCCCCGGGGATAGGATAGGTAGATAGATAGGTAGGCATTTAGATAGGTAGTCTTTTCATTTCTGCATGAGTGTTTCAGATGCATGGTGAGCCTAAGACGAGAGGTAAGAACCTGTGCATCACTTTGTGAATGCTCCTTGCATCCTTCACCACCCTGCATTTAGTTAGCAATTTGCATTTCATCCTTAAGTCGAAAATACAAATTCCGGTGGACCGGGCCGCAACCGGTAAAACCCTTGTTTGTTACCTTGACCTACAGTAGCCAGACCGTAAACCGGACAGATTCCCTATACCAAAAAATCAACGGGCTAGTTGGGAACGTTGATTGGGGAGAATCCCTTACTGTTGTCACCTGCGAATTTCCAGGCCTCAACAGTTTTGGCGCTAGAAGGAGGGCCACCAGTAAAGGCTGGCCGTGGAATTTGATTTCTCGGGACTACCCTACCAGCAGATGTTTTAAAGTTTTGAAGTTTCCGGTGCTATCCTTGAAACCCTGTTTTTCCTAGTGCTACTCGCTTACCTTTGCTCATGGCTAGTAATCAACCTAACCCTTTGCCGGCATGGAGAGCTAGGTCACCTCTAAACTTAACTCCTCCTTTGCATAACCTACCTCAAGCCTTTGACAAGCTTTTGCCCAAGTTTGACCCTGCGGGAAACATTGCTGTAGATGATCACCTTCAAAGCTTTTACCTAGCGTTAGAAGGGCTGAGGGCTGGAGAGTATGAAGATGTGGTGTGTAGACTTTTTCCTCATACTCTGAAAGGAGCAGCAGCATCCTGGTACTTTAGACTACCTGCAAACTCCATTCCTAATTGGGACAATTTTGAGAGGGCTTTCAGGAGTAAGTATACCGCTTAGAAGATGCATGCCTCATTGATAAAAGGTCTTGTTTCGTTAAGAAAAGGAAAGAATGAAAAGGTACATAGTTTCACTCAGAGATTTTCATTGTACTTAAAAAAAAATTCTGCTATTGACAGACCTTCAGACAAAGTTCTAATTGAGTATTATACCTCAGCCCTAGGCCCTGAGTTGGCCATGTTTGCCAAGATGAAACTCAAGCCCACGCTGGCAGAAACCTATCAAGAGGCTGAGAGAGTAGAGGCTGAAAGTGAGAGTATAGACGACTATCCTGACTCATTTGAAGATAATACCACTGTAAGAAGAAGCTCACTGCTGTCTAAATCTAAAGAAGATCAATCACAAAATTATCATGAAATGATGAAAGTGCTTCAGAAAATGTCCAACCGAATTATAGATCTGGAAAAGGAGAGGGACACTCAGAAAACCAATAAGCCATACTATCCAAAGAAGGAAGATAACAACCAATGGCAAGTCCCACCTCCTAATTTGGCATCAATAAACATAATAGAAATAGGAGGTGATAATTTCTGTACCTTTCATCAACAACCGCATTCTAAGAAGAAGTGTCCTCAATGGTTACATTCAATAACATTGGTGATTAATAAGTTGTTGGACCCAGAATTGACTAGGGATAGTGGTAAGGAAGAAAAGGAGAAACAGACCATAGTAAAACCAGACGATGATAATATGTTTTCATGGAATGGTATATCGTTGTTTAACACAAAAGAAGACGTTCTCAAGTCTCAATATACCCCTACCACCACAAAAGATGAAAACTTGGACATTAAGAACAATGCAATAATATCAAAGGTTCCAGATTTGCAAGAGGAAGAAAAGGGGCAGTCTGATGTGAAAGCTAAAGATGACATACCTAAAGATATTCATAGCAAACAGGAAATAGAGACACTCATTGAATTTTCCAAACCGGTGGAAGATGATGAGGAAAGCAAAGCTGGCAAACTGGAAGAAGAGTTTCCCACAACAAACCAACCTCTGGAAGAAAAGATTGAGTTGATCAAGACTAAGAAAACCAGTGCCCCACCTTTCCTTGTGACTCTTGAAATTTTAAATCATAAGGTCCATAATTGTTTGGTAGACTCTGGATCATCCATGAATGTTATGCCCCTGGCAGTTTGCAAAAAACTTAATGGGCAGCTAAAACCTACTATTTGGGATGTTACTCAACTTGACGAAACCAGTGTCAAAGTAGTAGGGGAAATGGAGGATGTTCTGATCCGATTAGCTGCAAATAAAAGGACATGTCATTACGTTGACATCATAGTAGCAGACATCCCTGATGGATATGGAATGATCCTGAACCGAGATTGGACATCACGACTAAATGGGTACTTTGCTTCAGACTGGTCTCACTTGTGGTTACCTCTGAAGGGAAGCCCAAACATGATTAAGCTTTTGAGAGAGCCATATATGAGGCACAATGTCACTAAGCTGGGAGAAGAAAATGAATCTGTTGAGTCTGTATTGGGAAGCCATCTAACTGAGTGTAAGCTGAGACATCATACTTCAAGAAAGGCCAGTCCTATGATGGATGCCCGGCCTGAGCTCCTTCAACTCACTCAGGCTGAAAGAAATGATTGCAGGATATTAGATATGGGTTCTATTTCAATAACAGCGCAGTTAGATCATGGTTAAAATACTCATGTCTGAAACCCAGCTCATTTCTTGGCTTTTAGTTGTAAAAAAAATTTGGGGAATGGGCGTTTTTCTTTTAGATTTTGTCTGCTGTTGTATATAAATAAATTGTTTTGTTTTCTTAATATTAGATGTTGTTTTATTGCTTTAATACTTTGATGAGTTTTCTTTTATTACTTGCTTTGCTACTGTTTCTTTATAGCTTTGTTAGTTTTTCTTTGGATTTTGAATAAGAGGCAAACTTTTGGATGCAATGGGAATGTCAGGGTTCTGTGTCAACTAAATTCCTAAGCAAAAGACTGTGCTTTAAAGTATAGAATGTCTTCTAGTAATTGTATTCCTAACCGGCAGTGCATTCATTTGAAGTCTTACTTAATCCCTCTAAATAACTCAGAAAGTGAGAAGGTCTGAAATACTATTTGGGGGCTCCATCCACTTCACATCTTAAATACCCAAGGAAGCTGACAGCAAAAGACCCACGGAAAGGAAGCAGAGCGGGATAGTTTATCACATATAAATGATCCCATGCCATGGATTAAGAAAAGTTAAAAGCTATGAAAAGTCAAAGCTCCTGAAAGGAACAAAACATATCAAAGCAAAGCTCGAAAAGCATGAATCTCAAAGCATAAAGTACCAGATGGCCACAAGATCCTCTCCGTCCGTGAACTAAACTACAAAGTATATTGTTCACACAAAAGGACACTATGGGATAGAGGATCCTGAATTAAAATTCAGTAAGAAAGGCATACAGGAGGACTCATATCAAAAGAACTAAAGTTCAAAGGGGCACAAAAGTGCAGATTGGCATGGAAATGAGGAATAAAAGATTAATACTATCACCCTCTGTCACAATCCTGTGGTGTTTAAGCTATAACTTCCAAAGGGCAGGTAAAATGAACCTCATTTATTTGGCCTCAAAAGAGTTATTCAGACCTGAAACACTGCTAGTGTTACCTTTACCCGAAAAGATAGACTTCTTCTAAGTAATTTAATGCATAGGTTGGCTAACTTAGGGATACAGACATCTAGAAGATTTCGATTTTATTCGAACAGTCTTAAGCTGGGAGAGAGGGTTAATTCAGAGATCTGGGGTTCACCAGGTAGTCGCCAATTGTTGCATCTGCAACAATTTCCCAAAATTCTAAAAAAATTTGGACCCTCCTTTACTTTGAATTAGTCAGTTCTTTCCTTGATTTCAGCCTATTGATTTTGGCCTATGGATTTTAAAGCGTCTTCCGGCACTTTGGGTTACTGTCAATCGTTTGGTGCTTGCTCATTTCAATGTTTTAACGAATCCCATCCTTAGTTGAATTTGTCATCGTCTTGCATATCTCTCGAAGCCTTGTTCAATCGGAAGTTAAGTCTTTGTCCTCTTCGCCGTTGCGGGCAGATATTTGATCCTACCCTCTGACGTTGCGGAGCGTTGCCGGGTATGAACTGTCCTTTTCGCTCTGACCGTTGCGCGTGAGTTTTCATTCTTTGACGTTTCGGGCGGGTTTGGATTCTTCGTCGGAGGGATTTGAAGTCTCCCTTGTCCGATGCTGCGGACAGGTCTCCTTTTCAGGCATCCGCCGTTGTGGATCACTTCAGACTTAGATTTTCATCGGCGCTCCGATGTGTGTTTTGTTGTTTGCCGGCTTTGTAGCGGAGCTCTTGGCCATCGTTTACTCCTCCGTTGCGGACAGCATCGTGCTCCGAGCATCCGCCGTGGCGGAGGGGTTCGGATTCTTGGTCATCCGATCAAGGTATCCACCAACGCCCAGCTGTCGTTTTGTTCATGCGTTATATTTAGCCGAGTGGGAGAGTTAGTACCGGGGATCATCCGCCATTGCAGAAGGACTGAAGCTTTAGTCGCCCGACGCAACTTTCTTTCCCCCTCCGATTTAAAGCTCCCGCACGTGCGACTTTTTATATTTATGCGGGGCGACAGTTCGTAGTTTGTATTGTTTTGTTTTACGGTCAAGCACTGTCGCGGTGAGTTGAGCTGTCGATCTTGGGAGTGCATGAGGATCTAGATGTTGTGTACCAGCTTCCAGGTGGCGAGGGTAGAATTCCAACCGTCATCAGCTCATTTTTCGCCGGATCGCCAGGTAGGTTTATTCCGTTTTTTGTTTTTTCATTTGCATATGAGTGGTTTTTTATTTTCTCCCATGTTTTGGGGTCCCCAACGTTTTCCCTCGTACAGCTAGGATTTAAGCTTGTTCAAGCGGGTTTGATCTTGACCTTGGGTTAGGGGGGCGTTTTTTTTTAACCATTTAAGTCATTTGCTCTTCATTTCTAGTCAATGCTTCGCGCGCATAGAGGCTGAAAGGTTTAGGCGCAGACATCCGTTACGCCATCTGCACCGAAACTTGCTGCGCGCCCATGATAGACAAGGAGTGGTCGGGGTTTGACTCTTGCTTTGGGGGGTCTGGTGGGCATTGTTTCCCTAGTTCTTGCCAGGGGTTTTGAACCCAGGCTGTTTTTCCCACGCGGTTAGGTGCAGTTCCATCGAGGAATCCATTGGTTTGTCGAGGGGGAATTGGTTGTTGAAAGATATTTTACAGTCGACAGTGTCGCTCCTTCGCTACTCCAGCCGCATCCCGTGTCAATTGCGAAACCCCTCGCCGCCCTTTCGGGTCCCGTCGCCTAAAATCCCTAGCCATTTGAGGGGAGTTATCGCCGTTTATAGTGCATGGATTGAGAGTAGCACGGGTGGTTTTTTTTTCATGGGAGTATCCAGTGCAGAAAGTAAAATGATTCCCGAACGATGTATAGTCAAGTTAATGGATTTTTTCCGCCGTAAGCCGCATGAGTCGTCATTAGTCTCGCGTTTGCTGAGCTCTATGGTTAAAATGTTGACTATCGCGAACCGTCACTCTGTTTATTAATGAAATAGATTAATGACGGAATATTGTACATTGCACATAATATGCCGGTTTGTTTATATCGCTACCAGGCGCAAAGTGGCATATTGCAATTTAATGTAGATTTAATCCTAGCACAAGTGATTGATTGGCTTTCTGCATATAGGTCAGGTCATGAAATAACACATCCATAGTCTTAAGACATCGTAGGGATGAACAACATATGTATTTTTTGCATTGAAAATTACCATACTTTGCATAAGATAATGACACATTGCACAATACTGCACGCTAGTTTGATTGTTCAGTATGAGAGACTTATGATTTGATTTTATGGACTGGTCACAATTATGATACACTCGAGAAAAGATATATTGCTGCAAAATGTTTACAAATTCAAACTGCTTAAAATGTCATATTGTTTTTACATTGCAGGAAGAATTTACAATGTCCAAGAGGCAGAAAAGGAAGGCCCCCGCTGTAAAAGAACAAAAAACAATAGAGGTCGTCCCACAAACGGAGTATATCTATGCGGACACCCAATGTGTCACGGCGGTTGAGAACAAATATAAGTGGGGAGAGATATACAGACTAATTTCCCATAGGGAAGTCCCAGACACAGGTCTTGAGGAAGAACCCATTTATGCAAATATAGAAAGATCTGCCATTATGAAGGTTGCCACCAGGCCAGAGCTGTTCCCTTGCTCTGATGTGATGAGATGGATTCTGCCAAACACAAACAACAACACAATGCTGATGGGGAATGTTGAAGGTCAGGGCTATGCTGCCTTTAGCCCTAGATATGTGGCATTGGCGTACCACCTGCTAGAGCCCCAAGTCTTCATGTCAAACGATTGGTTAGATAACCTCAGGATGGATTTAGTGGAAACCCTGAGAAGAATGCTCTTACCCGGAAAGCTTTATAGACACAGAGCAACTGAGGACTATGACACAGCGAGCTTAAGAGCTCCTTACAGGTTTATAGCCTTGATGCTAAACCGGATCTTTGGAAGAGCCAATGGTAGACTCTTCAAATTGGAGTGGATACCTCTTATGTTTCATGTAGCCACATAAGGAACAATCTTCAACTGGGCTAGCCTAGTATCAAGCAGTCTCTCTTCTTGTGTAGCTGCAGCCCTGGGAGGAGGAGAAGCCCGAAAAAGATCTCAGTTCTACATGAGTTCCTTTCTGATAGACTGCATACTATGCCACCAGCCTTTCCCAAGGCTCAAATGTGTTTGGGATAGGGAAAAAATGCTCGTGTATGCAGCCTACAAACTACTGGGGGCTCACCAGTACCATAGCTATTACCGAGAAATCTGTGAGCATTTTATTATGCCTCTGCACACGCTTATCTTCCAAAAGGAATGTAACTGCATGTCTGAAGAGGCAATGAAGGTAATAGAGGAGTATGGTGATTATTTCTTGACAGAAAACGGGATGTATCTTAGAATGTTTGGTGGATCAAAAACACCTTATCTGCTGCCCAAGTATGCAACGAATTATATAGTCCACAAAGAGGCAGTTAGACAAGTGTTTATTGATGGAGTTGGTCACTTCTTGTTCCAGAAAAAGAAGACTGCCTATCCACCTCTACCATTTAAGCTAGGCAGCTGCAGTTTCGCCAATGTGAAGCAAGCTGCAGAATTTATAGAGGAGCTAGGAAAGTTCCACTTTGGCGAGATGGCTTTCAGACGAAATGACACTCATGGCAGAATGGCTGAGCACTGCAAGAAGCACAAGGTGTTTTTTGAGTACACCCACCATTTTGATCGAGATGAATCTGTTTTCAGGAGTGCACCAAACATGACTGCACTTAGTAGGAGATTCAAACCGAAAAACCCCACCAAGGGTGGAAAAGGATCTGAACAAGATAAAGCTGAGAAAGCTAAGGCTGAAGAAGCAGCCAAAAGGATAAGAGAGGAGGCTCAGAGGCTGGAAGATGAGGCTGTAGAATGGATAAGAAAGGGAGAAGAAGAAAAGAGGAAAGCCGCCCAGGAAGCAGCTGAACGAGCCAATGAAGCAGTCGGAGAAACAGAAGAAGCTGCTAGGCAAGTAGCCGAAGAAGCCCAGAGAAATCTAGACGAAGAACTGCAAGAGCAGGAGGCTGAACAGATAAAATTGACACAACAGCAAGCTCCCAAAGCATCATCAGGGCAGAGTCAGGGAGAGGAAAACCCCGAGGTGCAGATACCTCAATTGCACACTACCATCATAGCTGCTACCCCTATGATTCAGTTAGTACCCTTCGTATAGGAAAAAGGGGAAGAAGTCCCTGATTTCAGAACTATATATTATGATAGGGCTACTAAAAGGATAATGAGGAGAACAGAAAGAAAGGTAGAGGCAGAAGGAATGGCCAGCAAAATGATAACAGATAAGGTCATGATGGTAGGGACAGATGTAGATCCAAGGTTTACTATAAGGGTCGGGACTGCAGCAATACATGCTTAAGAGGATAACATAGACAGAATGATGAAAGAAATAGAGTCATCCAAGAAGACCTCTCTCAGCTTAAGGACACCCTGAGAAAAGAAAGGGAAGAGGGAAATAAACTTAAGAGAAAATATGGACATGTTCTGAGAGAAATGGAGGCCACAAAGAGTGAAATCTACGCCATCCAGGTAGAAGCACAGGCCAAGGAAACAGCACATAAGGCTCTGGAAAGTGCACAGCAGGAAATTCAAGACTTAAAGAATGAAAAGGAGCAGTTGAGGGCAAAGATAGAAGACCTAGAAGTACAGCAGTATATTATCTATGAGTCCAATGCCGCATACGTTAAAGAACTGAAAGAGCAGCTGGAAGTAGCAAAGGAACAGCAGGTTGATCTACAGCCAGTTAAAGAACACATCCTGGCCCAGAAAGCTAAAGTGCTACACCTGCAAACTGCTCTAGAAGAGGAAAGATGCCAGGTCCTCCAGATTGATAGCCGACTTGAAGAAATCTTGGAAACCGCTTCTTATTTTGTTGACAGGTCCCAAGACATCCTCGAAGTACTGACTACAAGGATAGCCAGAGCGGAGAACGATGAGGAAGTCCCAGCTGAACTACCATCCAAGGATAAACAAGCCCTTAAATGGGACCACGCTCTGATAGAATTCGCCATCAATACTGCAGAAGACTTCCAGAAAACAGTTAAGAAGACCAAAGGAGTCTGCACATAATTCTTCAGGAGAGCCCTGGTTACCTACAACAGATGTCAGATAGAAGCCGAGCAGAGGCTATATGAGTTCCCTGATCATGATGCATTTGTAGAAATGTTGCAGAAAGGACAGCAAGATGAAGAAGCCAGAGTACAATGCATCAAAGCTATTGATGACCAAATCCTGAAAAATGAAATAGGTCATACAGCCGTCAATGTGCAGCTCTTAGAAGAACAGGTGCGATTGAACACAGCCAGGGTAGAGGCCATTAGAAACCAGGCTGAAATGTTCGAGCTAAACATTCAGTTTTTAGAGCCAAGCTCGTTTGAAGATCTCGCTGCTGAAACAGCAGCGTGGAAGAAATTCTTGGGAAACCAAGCGGAACCCTCCTCACAAGAGGACCGGTCAGCTTTGTTGTAATTTAATACGTTTGTAAAAGGCTTTTTGGAAAAAATGAAACATTGGGAAGACAAAAGGGTTGGGAAGCCCAAAGGTCACTTTGGGCAGCCCAACCAATTTTTTTTGCTTTTTGTATAAAAATAGGAAACGTAGAGAAGGAAGGGGCTTTTTTCCCAAGAAGACTGGAAAGTTATTGTAAGAAGAACTACTTCCTTTTGCAATATAAAGTTACAGTTTTCTTATGGAAAGAAGAGGGAGGGGATTTCAAATGTTTTGACATGGATAATCGAAAGATGAACTACTTTGTTTTTCAGCATTATATCCATGAATCGTGAGATCGTTCTAACTTCATGACCTATGTCTTTGTTTAATGATTTCTGATTTATTTTATGAAATCTCTACCATGAGTAATGTATGCTTGTCATAAACAATTAGCTATCTGGTTGTGTAATATTTTTCATTGTCATGTGTGTAAAAGATAATGCCAGCTATCTGTAATTGTTTTTATTACGCTTGCACATCCACATTACTCATATATGTTAATCACAATTCGGCTCCCCGGGGATAGGATAGGTAGATAGATAGGTAGGCATTTAGATAGGTAGTCTTTTCATTTCTGCATGAGTGTTTCAGATGCATGGTGAGCCTAAGACGAGAGGTAAGAACCTGTGCATCACTTTGTGAATGCTCCTTGCATCCTTCACCACCCTGCATTTAGTTAGCAATTTGCATTTCATCCTTAAGTCGAAAATACAAATTCTGGTGGGCCGGGCCGCAACCGGTAAAACCCTTGTTTGTTACCTTGACCTACGGTAGCCAGACCGTAAACCGAATGGATTCCCTATACGAAACAATCAACAGGCTAGTTGGGAACGTTGATTGGGGAGAATCCCTTACTGTTGTCGCCTGCGAATTTCCAGGCCTCAACAGGGGGATTTGCTTAATTTTAGTAAGCCTGCTTTATGCTAGATTCGAATTACTCCTCATGCATTCAAATCCCTGATGTATTTTATTTATTCAGCAACCTATTATGTTGCAGGGTAGGCTATTGTACACTGAGTTAATACAGTTTAGTGTTCAGCTCCAATTTCAGTCTCTTTTGTGAGTGATTTTGCATGATCAATTGTTAATTGTTGTGAGTAAAATTAATCTATCACTGGGTTCAATTTCCACATGGTATCAGAGCCATTGTAGATCGATTTCTCTCCTTCAAAATTGTTTTGTAGGTTCGACATCAGTGACTGGGAGCCTTCTACTGACAGTCGGGATAGATTTTCTAAGTTATGGATCAATCACAGAAAACTATCTTGACTCCCTTCAATTTCTTTGAATGGAAAGTAGAGATGGAGATACTGTTGAGAGCGAAAGGCCTCTACAGGGTGACTATGGCAACAGAAGCAGAGCCCAATGCAGCTGCAGAGAAGATAAAATGGCACAACAGGAGGGATGAGGCCTATGGTCTCCTGTGTCCGAGTATTTCCAGAGACCTCCTTTTCCATCTTGATGGATTGACATCACCGAATGAAGTATGGGAGAAGCTTGCTGATCTTTTTGGAAAGACAGATGAGATGAGGGGACATCAAATCGAAAATGAGCTGATTTCTTTGAGTCCAAACAGCTTTGAATCCCTGCAGCTATATTTTTCCAAGTTCAAAGCACTTGTTTTGCAGTTGAAACAATGTGGGATCGAAAAGAAGGATGATCAGCTCGTCCTGGCCATTCTCTCGAATATAGGCCCTAACTATTCAGTGTTTGTTTCAACCTTCTATGCCACAAAACTGACAGCTCGAACCTGGAAGATGCCTAGCCTTGCAGATTTCATGGAATCTCTCACACAAGAACATGATAAGCTGGTGATGATGGGCACCATCAAACCATCCAAAGATCAAGCTCTGATTGTTGGAGATTCGAAGGTGGATTCAAAAAGCAAAAAGAAAGCTAAAAATCCACCTGAGCAAAAGAGAGACAAGAAACAGTCTCCAGAGGAGCCACAAGGTTCCAAGAAGAACTACCAGAAGAAGAAAAACAAAGGTGAAATGAGCAAGTGTGCATACTACAATAAGGGCAATCACACTGAAAGCTCTTGTATGAAGAAGCAAATAGACATGCTGACCCAACTCCTGGAGAAGAATGGCATCTCCCTTCCAGACAGCTCAAAGAAGAGAGAAGGAGTATCAAGTTCAGATGATAGAGAGAGAGTTCATGCATTGGTTGTTGGCACATCAAGCTCACCCAGTTTTATCATTGATTCTGGAGCTTTAAGACACATGGTTTCGACCAAGGAGGCATTCTCCTCACTTGACATGTCGAAAGGACCACCTATAGTACTGGGAGATGACTCTCTCACTGAAAGTTTGGGCAAAGGGAGGATTGATCTTGATCATGGTCAGTTCAGCAATGTCTTGTATGTGCCTGGTCTTGCCTCCAACCTCTTGTTAGTGTACCAGATGACTCACACTAGGTCTCTTAAGAAATTCATATTCTCCCCTGATGAAGTTGAGATCACAGAGATCTCAAGTGGTAGAGTCATTGCAAAAGGAGTTGCGAATCATGCTCAAAAGGTATACATGTTCTCACACTTCCTACCTTACTCAAACCCCTCTGTTCTTCTGATTCATGCTAATGAAGCAAGCAAGCTTTGGCATGAAATATTTGGCCACCTAAATTACAAGTATCTTTCTGATCTTAGTGAAAAAGAGATGGTCATAGGGTTTCCCAAGATAAAATTTTCCAAAGGAGTCTACCAAGGTTGTATCCTAGGAAAACACCCAGAGCATAAATTTGAGAGAGCTAGTCATGAGAGAACCTCTGCACCCCTCGAGCTGATCCACGGTGATGTTGCTGGCCCATTTCCTCATATGTCCATGAGTCAAGCCAAATATGCATTGAATTTCATTGATGACTTTTCCAGGTATTGCTGGGTTTACTTCCTGAAACACAAGTCTGAAGTTTTTGGCCTATTCAAAGTCTTTAGGGCTTTGGTTGAGAACCAGTCTGGAAGGAAACTCAAGCTCCTCAGATCTGACAATGGTGGTGAGTATGTCAAGTCTGATTTTATTAATTATTGTGCAGATGCAGGTATTCAGATGCAGCATTCTATCCCTTACACACCACAGCAAAATGGTGTTGCTGAGAGGAAGAACAGATCACTGAAGGAGATGGTAACATGCATGATGGAGGCCAAAAATTTGCCACAAAAGTACTGGGCCGAAGCTATCAACTGTGTAGCCTATATTCAGAATAGGGTGCCTCATAAACAGCTTGATGGTATGACTCCCTTCGAGGCATGGAGTGGGCACAAGCCAGATGTGACCCATTTCAGGACTTTTGGCTCAAAGGCTTGGGCTAGAATTCCAATAGAGAAGAGGAAGGCTTTGCAGCCCCAAAGCCAAGAGTGTCTTTTTGTTGGATACTCTGAAGATTCAAAAGGGTACAATCTGATAAATTTGAGCACAAACAAATCCTTCATCGAAAGGTGTGTTCAGTTTGAAGAAGAACCCCTTGCCGCAGTGGAAGTTGGAGAAGCCTCTTCTCCACCTGAACCTCAGGAAGTAAGTAAAGAGTTTGTTGAACATGCTGATTCTGATTTTTCTGATGGAGATGAGTTTATTGCAGACCCTAATAGCCCTAAAAGGAAAAAATGGGCAGCCAAGACACTACATGCAGCAGGAGAGCTAGCTGGGGATCCCAATGACCCAAAGAGGACTAGATCTCAATTTGAGAGTGGTATGTGCATGAAGGATCCTATGTTTGCTGAAAAATGCTATTTGATGGTGAAGTCTAATCCTCAAACATATGAAGAAGCAGAAGGAGATCCAAGATGGAAAACAGCCATGAAGGAGGAGTTCAGCTCACTCCAGAAGAGCAACACATGGGAGCTAGTGGATCTTCCCCCAGGGAGAAAGTTAGTCCAGTGTAAGTGGGTCTATAAGACCAAATTTCCTGCTGATGGTTCACCACTAAAGTAAAAGGCTAGATTGGTAGCCAAGGGCTACTCACAAGTTCATGGCATATATTACAATGAGACCTTTTCCCCAGTGGCAAAGATGGATTCCATTAGGCTAGCCTTAGCCATTGCAGCCTCAAGGCAATGGGAGGTACATCCAATGGATGTAAAATGTGCCTTCCTGAATGGAGATATCACTGAAGAGATATATATGCAGCAGCCTCAAGGTTTTACTACTAACCCTTCTCTTGTGTGCAGGTTGAGAAAGTCATTGTATGGGCTAAAGCAAGCCCCAGGGCTTGGTATGCCAAGATCGATAGCTTCTTGCTATCACTGAATTTTGTTCAGTGCAAATTAGATCCAAATGTCTATTTGAAGTTAGTTAATGGTTCATTAATGATCATTGTATTATATGTTGATGACCTCCTCATTACAGGAAGCTCAAAGGATGAGATTGCTTCCTTAAAGGGTGTTATGAACTAAGCCTTCTCCATGACAGATTTGGGGCTCTTAAGTCAATTTTTGGGGCTTGAGATTGCTCAAACCAAAGCTGGGATCAAGGTGAACCAGTCCAAATATGCCTTGGACTTTCTAAACAAATTCAGAATGAAGGATTGCAAAGCAAGCAAAACTCATTTCCTTTCAGGAGTGAAGCTGGAAGAAGCTGATTCTTCACCTATGGTAAACAATACATTGTATAGGCAATTGATTGGAAGTT
>LPNX010703236.1:996591-1159048 GCA_001517045.1 Pseudotsuga menziesii | reverse complement strand
TGCTTTTTCTGCTTTATTGCCTGCTTTTTCAGTGTTTTAAGGCAATAGGGAAAGTTTGACTAGGTGAGGTGAACTAGTTTTTTGTCCTCTTCATCCTCCAATCTTTTCTCCTTGGAAAAGAATGTATGAGTTGTCATTACATCACTCTTTAGCTTGCCTAAGCCATTTTTCTAATTCGTGAGCTCCATGACAGATTTGGGCTCAGCTTTTTACACCTATGGGGGATTTGCTTAATTTTAGTAAGCCTGCTTTATGCTAGATTCGAATTGCTCCTCATGCATTTGAATCCCTGATGTATTTTATTTATTCAGCAACCTATTATGTTACAGGGTAGGCTATTGTACACTAAGTTAATACAGTTTAGTGTTCAGCTCCAATTTCAGTCTCTTTTGTGAGTGATTTTGCATGATCAATTGTTAATTTTTGTGAGTAAAATTAATCTATCACTGGGTTCAATTTCCACAAAAAGGAACCCCCACCACCCTCTCACAGTCAACTTCAAGTATACGCAATTACAGTCACAGGTAAGTCTCAAATACTCGAGCTTTATTCATAGAATTGTCGTCAGTTTTATATTATGGATAAAGAGAAAGGGTTAGAAGCGTTTAATCGAATTCTGGATGAAAGAGAAGAATTCCTGGTTGATAGAGATAGAGGCATATATGACCCATTCCAGTCTGTGGGAAATGTATCGGTTATTAAAGAAATATTGTGGTGATATAATTCACAGGGAAACGACATTTTAAATGCATGTACGTCATTTCTGTATCATTTTGCCATTGAGCAGACCCTACACTTTCCTGAATTCATAGAGTAGTGTGCAAGTAATTATTTGTCTTCTGAGAAAGTTATTGTAAGCCGTTCCACGTCCAGGATATTGTGTAGAATTGATGCAAAAGCTATCCGTAAAATCCTGAATTTTCCCGATAATTCCCCTGATAGTCGTGAGTCTGTAAACGAGTCTGTTTTGGCTGAAGTGTACAGAAGTTGTAAAACTGAAGTTCGATGTAAATTCTTGTCTAGCATTCTTAATGAATATCAGTCACTAGAAGGTCTCTTTTTTCCGTATCGTATTAACATATTCAAGGAGGAAGTTCAATTGGTTGTGTCTTTGGTCTATCAGGTTTTAGGTCTAGATGATGATTGTCATGTTAGTGAAGTTGTCTTGGGTTTCTTATTAAAAATGAGTTCAATTAGTCTTGGGTCTGAGTCCCAGCCGGTCCATGTTTTCAATTTGGATGAATATCTAGCTGAGGCTATCCATATTCAATTGGTCGAGTTCTCAAAAGTCTGATTTTTCAAGTATCAATCATATTTGCTGAACATGTTATTATGTTCGAATGTAACGGAATTGTAGTTCTTGAGTACTATATTCTCTTCAGATTTTCCTAAGCAAATCAGTATGTTCAAATTTGTAAATTCTATTATGTCAGAAATATATAAGTTGTTGTTTGATGAAGCACTACCCAGAGTGTTGGAAGAAATGAAAAGTATGATGCAATCGTCATCTGAGCATAGGATTGGAGATTGGTTCTTGTATAAAGACTTTACAGTTTTGAGAGTATATGGTTTCACTAGAGAGCCTTACAGGCTGCCTGCTTTCCTTACCCCCAGGATCTTTGCATTGGAATACATGAGACAGAGATTACATGCAGAAGAGGAACATTTCAAGGCTTTCAAAAAATCCTCCAATATCAAATTCCCCCTCAAAGTTGGTTCCTTCATTTTTAAAAACAAGGGTGCCCTAGTATTTGTAGAGAAATTATTAGAAAGCATGGATTTTCAAAGGGAATAGAGGGTCAATTATGATCCTTATCATATAATTTCTCTAAGAAAACAAGCAAATAAAAATAAGCCATTTGACCACCAATTTGTTGAGGGTTTGAAGGAAGTAGCCAATTTGTTTTACTTTGTGGAAATTCCAGGATCCGATGAGAATACAAGCAGTGGATCAATTGCAGTGTCTCAAATGCCAAATAGTTCTAATATTTTGATTAAAAGAAGTTTTTCTGAGATTGAAAGTATGGAAATAGATGAAGACAATTCACATAAGAAGACCAAAATGTCTCAAGATGATAAAATTTCAAGCGAAGTAGTTTCAGATGAATTGAAAACAGATGCTTTGATTCCTAAGAAATTTGTACACATGAATCATTTTCCTTTGAAAGTGTAGATAATGCAAAATCAGGTCCAGTTTTTAAATCTAAAGAAGAATTCATGACTAGCTATGTGGAAAAGCAAAGACAGTCCCTAGAAGAAACCAGAAATCTACTCCCACGAGTGAGAAGTCTGAATAATCCAAAGACTTCCCTGATTTCTACCCGGGACGTAGAAAGAAATACTTTAAAACTAGCTATGGTTAGTTATAAGAAAGTGGCCGAAATGGAAGTGAGATTAGACAAAATCAGTGTACCCAATAAAATACAGTTGCATAAACAAACGGGAGATATTATTTATTCAGATTTATTGCATGCTATGGTAAAAATTAACAAGTTGCAAGTTTTGGTTGACAAATTAGAGGTCCAATTAAAACACGAGAAGGTTGAGAACAAGGCTAATTCTATTCAAATAAAGAAATTGCAAGCAGATATCGTAAGCTCAGGGGATGAGACAGGGAACACCCAGGCCATCAGAATGATTTTAGAAGAAAAAGATAATGCCCTCCAGGTACTAAAGAAGAGGTTGAAAATCCCGAGTTCAGAACATGTTCAATCATCAAAACTATTAGCATTGCAGAAGGAGAAGGATAAGATTCATCAAGAGATGATGGAGTACAAAGGAAAGACTGTGAAATTGCAAGAAGAAGAGAACAAATGGGAAATGGAGCGAAATCAATTAATAGCACAAATTTTACGGTTGAAGAAAGACCAAAATGATGAAAAAGAGATTATGGAAGAACTGATGAGCCAAACTCCCACTGGTGAAGATTTGACTATTGTAAATATTGAAAAGCCTTTAAATGATTTTTCTGCTGATGATTTACTAGTGCCCATGTCCCAGGTCAGTTTGAAGGATGTAGAGATAAGAGAATTAAAAGAAGAAAATGAGAAAATCAAATCTGAGCTGACCAAATTGGCCGAAAATAAGAATAAAATATTACGTGATAAAGGTCAATTACAAAATAAGCTTAATGAATTAAAGGAAAGAAATACAGGAAAGGGTCCTCTCCAGGGAGCTAAACACATAATCTGGGTTACATTGTCTGTGGAAATTACTAAGTTCAGGTATTATTTGAATTTCATTGATGATCAAAGTACATTGGTTAATCTAGCCAATCAAAGATTGAAACTAGTAAATGAGACCATGGAGAGGAAGCCCCTAAGCGCAACTCAAAATGCATTGAATTTATTAAATTCATTAACCTATAAAAAATTACAAGATATAGGAATCAAAGACAGAGTAGCAATGGTACTGTGTTCAAAAAGGTTTATTCATAAACATCATCTTATGAAGACAGTACAAGATAAGGTTGATGAGATGACCTCGCGTATTAATGATTTCAAGCATGCTTTTAAAGAATTGTTTGAAGATGGCCTTCCTTCTTTCTAGGATGAAGAAGGGCAACTTTTTTCTCAAGAACATTATCACAGCCTGCTAGTGCAAATCCGTATGGATCACTCTACTTTTGATGATTTGGTAAAGGGACTGACGGGAAAGGTCATCATGGATAAGTTAACATAAGACTTCGAGATATTGAAAAAATTTCTAATCGTCAGAGGAGGGTTGCCTACTATGTCTTATGAATCCTATATGGAGTTGGAAGTATCTATCCGGGAAATGATTGAGTATGATATCCCAAGCGCGGAACAATGGAGAGCCGTGGAAAGGTTCGGAAAAACAAAGTATATTCTTCATCCGTGAAAACAGGTGTTGCGCGCTATGGAGCTGCTTGTTTGGGCCTTGTTGTTACCGAGTTGATTTTAATTAAATGATCTGTCAGGATCAAAGCAAGTAGTTTATTCCTAGTTATTAGGGATATAGTTACAAAGACTTTGATTAAGCAGATTATTCAGTTATTAAATCTTCTTGGGAGAAGAAATCATTTATGTATATATTTGCATTTACTTTATGTAATGGGGGTTGGAACCCATTTGTTTATGAATGTTTTTGAAGACATATAATTTTTTGAAATAACAAAGTTGAATGCGTGTGGGTTATCAGAGATTCTTGTGCTATTTACATTACAATCTGTCTTTCCTTTCCTTTGTGATCGTTTTTTCCAGTGTTACATTCCATTTTGTTTTCCTCGTATCTGAAACGTAGTATTGAATGGTTGGAATTCATACTTGTTATGCTCTGACTATTGTTTCAGATATTTTATAAATGTTTCTACTAAAGTTAATATGGAACTCATCTTCTGATGCTCTGTATTGATGGACTATTCATTATTTCTTCCTTTCCACCTAAACTAAATGAATGGCTGTGATTAAGTGGTTACCTTGCCTTTGATAAAATTTCATGCATACGATTTTGTGATACCTTTATGTATATGTGACTCCATTTCCCAATGATTATGTGTATCATTTCAACCATCTATATAATTTTCGAGTGTTGATTTTATATCTGGCCTTGTTAAATTTATATTTTGAGAGATCCCTCTCTGAAAAGGAAAGCCAGTTTCTTTCTAAAGTGGTTTTTGTTGTTACCTTTGGAATTTACCTTTGCAACCTGGGTACGTTCTGAGTGTTAACATACCGTATCAAGGATCCTACTTTATTACGAAGGTTCTTGCAAGTAAGATTGTTATAACGATAGTTTGACTACATAATACACATTCATATACGTAGGCTTTACGATCATGTTGTTGATTCATATGCAAACTACATTCTTGATTGGAACTTGTCACATCAATAATGAAGCATACACATTCCATTTGCATTTAAACACACATGTAAATACATCAATTCGATCACTATAAGTTTTTTTATTTATGAATATAGTCCAAAATGGTGTCACAATACAAAATATCGTGATACAAAATTGGGGCTTTAAGCCACCAAAAAACTATATGTTTGATACAAAAAGTCTAACTAGGCATCTATGCCTACGGGCCAGGGTGATGATTATGATAACAAACAACTGCATTGGCCAACCGCAGAATAGTCTAACCCACTAACGAGGTACTCCTACTACGTGTCGCATCATAGCCTCGAGAAAGTCCTCAACTTGCACCATGGGTACCATGTGTGTCAACTTGGAGAATTTTTTGTGTATGTTTTGGAGCGTCCGCTCCTCATCTGCAATGATCATTGTGTCCCCTTGTCCCCTCTGATGATTTCATGGGAATCCATCTGGTTGCCTCGAACCTACATCTACATACACATGATCAATGCCAGTACATGATACCACCAAAAACTTGTTTTTTATTTCCTTATATATAAAAAATATAAATAATTCAAATAATTCAAAACATTTGGGATTTTACCTATGTCATGGTATGTGGAACCTGGTGGTAGTGGCATGTATGGGTATTTGCGGAAGTCAATCCCTGCATAGGGATAGTCTTCCACTGTCACGATCTGTTGCCGCCACCAGTGATAGAAGTTTGGTGGGAAAGGACTAGGTGTCCGACCTCCCCCTAACTGCCGCATCACCTCCACCCAACATGTTTGGGTCAAATCTCATAGACTATGTCAAGGAACCTTGAATCTTAGGCTAAGTACTGATACCCTCTCGAAGAATAAAGAGCTAAGTATGCTGGTGAACCCATAGTTTTTTATCCTGCCCAATGTGCAGTCTGTCAGCGATTGTTTCATAGCACTCATCAATGATGTGCTCTAGTCATACACTGTAGGTATCATACACTCTACTAAATAGAACATGGCAGGCCTAGAATCCTGATGGAGTGATTCCAAACCCGCTATTCTGGCTAGTACCAGAATGATCACCTTGAGACTCGGGCTCTGGATAGAGCTCACTGGAACCTAACTTTTGATCTTCTCTGTATTTGGAAGACAATATATGGCTATATATTACTCGATGTTGAGCCCTCCACCCAGCCTATGAGCTCGCAATTTTACTACCATGCATAGGTGGGATAGTCCAGTAATGAAGTAGATATATTCTACTAATAGTATCAGTGGCGTCCCATCTAGCTGAAAATCCTCTGTATCTGGGTCCCTGTAGTCAACAAAGATCTGAAGAAGTCTTGGCTAGGCCTTCAAACCCCCAAGATTCCAAAACTTGTACAATATGCATCTTTTTAGATCTTATTGAGTGTTTATGTCTCGATGTACTTCCATATCCACATCCTCATGCTCACGCTCCCTCCATTCCAACACCATCCTGTCAAAAAACATTCAATTTTTAAGATTTTTTGCCATTAAATTGGGTATATGTGGCCCCACACGTGACTTTTCTTGGTGACAGTAGCGTATCTATGTGGGTAGGCTATGTTTTTCCCACGTACATCAGGCCCTATATGCGACCTGGTAGCTTGTGACCCACGTGCATCGGGATACCCATTTATGGTTTCCTTAAACTTAGAAATACACCATGGAAACTGGAAATAAATGCATGGAATGGATGAGGAATGAGGTTAGGATCTATGTGGTCCTGACGGCTCTTGATTTCGTTACTCCTAGCTCCCAGAATTGACATTTTAAGTTCATAGTCCAAATGGCTCCAAATGCACTATTTGTGGTAAAAAACAAAATGGTATGGGGAAAATGTCAAATTTTTACTATTTATAAAATTTATTTTGAATTTTTTACCCACTTAGCCTATAGTTTGGACTTTTATTAACTCTTTTGAGCTGTGTTGGCCTAATATTGGTGTGTAGGGACTCGTTTCGGGTGCACTTTCGTCGAGGTTTTGACCCGTTTGTTCCTGTAACAGGTATAACATTGGACTGGCATATAGTATAGGATCACTTTGCGTGCATCATGCATTTTCCTATGACCAGGTCATATTAACTATAGGTAAAAGCCCACTCTGTGATGTTATGGAACCTTCACACTGCTACTAGAAGTGGCATTACATAAGTGGTAGAGATTTCTTACTCATGGGTGCCCTAGATAGATCTTGTTTTGCCAATTGGTACCCATGCTGAGTTTCTTACCTTAAATCTGGGAGTCCCTTATAGTTCCTCCATGTCCTTGAGCAAGAACATCATATTATTTATTGAAATTCATGTTGGCCATATTCCACAGGGACTCCCGGTTATATCAAGTTGTAATTGTATATCATGTGTCTGCTTGTCGTATTTAGGTTTATGTTGACTCCTTGCTTCATTTTTATAAGACTTATAGCCTGAGCTTGTCTCAATCCTAACCAAGCAGATAATTTCATATATCTTTTGTAGCTTGATCACCCCATACCAAGAGGAGACATCCCCCTGAGTGTCCTTATCTTGCACACACTTCTTTGTATTAAGCATAGGTATGTTCCACTGCTTGGAACTAGTTTTCTTTCCCATGACACTCGTTTCCTCCTAGTTCTGTACTATAAGCAAATTTATTCTTTTTCAATCTTTCCAATATGAAAAAGACCAAAAAAATTAAAAAAAAACATAAAAAGTCGGATAGGAAATGATATTAATTTGGCAGTTTTCATGTCATGCCGCCTTAAAACATAGCATTGTATATTCCATCCATTGGTTGGGTTATTAGTATGAATTTAGGATTTGTACTTGTTACTCTAAGTTTTCTCCACCGACTGGTTCTGCTTCCATTCCCTATGGATCCTCTATTGATTCCTCCTGTGTCGTAGAGTTGTCCCAATTTCCATGTTGAGTCTATGCTGCCTATGAGTCTTCATCCGCCTTATGCTCTTGTTTGAAGGAATATTTAGCTCGATTCGATCATTCCTCGGTTATCTTCTCTTTGCATGTCAGCCATTCCTGAGACAATTACTGGCTTGTGCACATCCTATTCGTCCGAGTCCTTCCAAATTATCCAGCATTGTTGTGTACCTCATTTTGGTTGATGGGGGATGCCTTAATGCCCTCCATCTAGGGGATTCCATTCCATCAACTTTAGCTCATTTATTCTAGAATAGGGATCTAAATTCCATTGAGTGACTTGAGACTTGCAGTCATCAATGGCAGGTTCTCTCACCATTGATAGTTTTGGGAATACATCAATGTCCCCTGAACGATGGAATCTCTCAACTGTTCGACCTCAACACATATATTCACACTTTTTTAATTACACTATGTACCTTGATTCCCATTCTCATTATCGGTGGGATATCTTGCATCTGTTAACAATATACATCAATGACCGGTAATCGGATGATGGTCCATCATGTTCGAACTCGACACCTTTATTCACGTGATGGGACATGTACTCGCGGCAATTTGTGTAGAATACCTTTGAGCTTTGTGGATTTCCATATATGCTACCTCCTTGATCATGTCAATATCTATGAGATATCAATTCTCATGACCAGATTCCAGTGTACCATCAGATGTCTTTATTCAGTATGAAGATCTTGTTTCACTATATATTGTACGTGGCGATGACCACATGTGACATATGTCTATTATCCTTATTCATTTCCATTACACTATTTGTATCTGGGGACTGCTACACTTCATATTTGCAGTCATGTGTTGAGATCTATCATTGTATTGTATTTATGAGTGGTCATTTTTTCCACCTGGTTCTTCATTACTCCACTTCTGGGACTATTGTAATGTATTTTGGCCATCATGTTACCCCTACGACCTTGCACATTAGGGGGCATCTGTTATAGCTGATTTTACCACAGCTGGTATATCATGTTTTTATGGCCTATCCCTTTCCCTATGTAGATTATTTGGACCCCCTTTTTTTCAGTATAGCTTTGATGCTCTAGAGAATACCCTTAAAAATTCATTTTTATGGGTATACACAGGCCAGCAGCTTACAGACTGTGTGTACACACATCTTTCTCCACTATGACCCATGTACATTGGGAAATGTGCTCAAAACAAAAAAAATGGAGTTTTCCCTCATAAAATAACAAATAAATTGACTCTTGGCCTTCCATATGCCTGGAAACACTCCGACTCGACCCTTCACTTCTCATTGAGCAGCTATATATTGAGCTATTTGGAAGCATTGAAGAGGAGGAGAACTTGTGAGAGCAAAAAGACTATAGTGGATTTGTGCCCCATTCTTGCATACTTAAGTTTGTGTCCCTTTATCCTTGGAGCAGCCATTGGTGCTCTTTCCCAAGCTTGCCTTTGTCTTGTGAGCTTGCCTTGATATGGAGGATTGAAGTGGTGGAGGCCTAGATGGAGGACACAGTTTCTCGATTTCGATGAGGTGCCGACGAAGGTTGTCATTTGTATCTCTATTTGCATTTAATAGAAATATCCATTTCTCATCCATTATATGTGTAACTATGAATATTTTTATCCCTGGATGTAGTTGCTTTGATTATATATTGGATTTGTATATGCTAGAGTAGGTTCTAACCAGGGTATTTTTTAAGGACTCTAATATTATGCTTAAGTATAGTATTCTAGGCGATTGTTTTGGATTGAAAAAAACATGTTTATATATAGGTAGGCAAATATCAAATGTGAAACATAAAATTAACACTGAAATGTGTAAATTTTGGTGAATATTATGATAAAAAAAAACATATTTTATGCAAATATAGGTGATATTAGACACTAAAAATGACTAAATAACGAATTAATTTTTGAAAAAAAACCAAAAAATAACCAATTGGTGAAATTTCGCCCCTAAAAAATACCCTGGTTCTAACACTTAATATCTATCATGCTTGTATGTTTCATTGTTGTTGAGAATGAAATGTAGGTGCAAGTGTGGTTGAAAGCTCAACAAGAATCTTCTACAAACGTCCGAAATAAGGTACGCTTCTCATCCCTTACTGTTATACTTGTTTATCTCTTTAGCATATTGGAAGTGGATTGATTTTTGGTGTCATACCGTCTGTTTTGTTTTACCCCAATCCATAGGAAGTTTTCTCCGTAACAGTGGGGATTAGTGTCTCTAGTAGGTTGGTGCTTTCAAAACAAAAGTGAGGATTGATGTCTCCAAGAGGTTCGTGCTTACATATTGTAGAGTTGGTTCTCATCTAAGGGCATTGGTGTTTCATGTAGGTTGGTTCCTACAAACTTTGCAACGTTAGGATGGTATCTACATAAATTTATAAAGATAAGGTTTTTTTGTTTTCTCCCAAAAGGGTTTCCACGTTAAATTTTGTGTATTGTGATTTGAGTTCATATGTGCTTATTATTTCAAATGTTAATGGAGTCTATGTTAAATTAAAAATTAATTTATAATAATTCATCCCCCTCTTGGTATAAGCATAATTTCAACATACCTACCTACTAACAACCTAGTGGGCCTTATTCAAAGAAGACTACCTCATACACTCATTAACTAACTTCTCACTACACCAAATTTGGGAGGTTAGGGTAAGGACATAAAATAGTGGCATGAATGAGTGAAATCTCATGAGGTGGTAGAATTGAATGAAGGACTTTCACATCCTCTCAAAATGATTTTACTTATCCTTACAAAGACCTTTTACCATGGTCCTTATTTATTTTAGAAATCCCTTACCCACCTCTTCATGCATTCATGAGTTATTTAATTCAAAGGTCATGTTACCACCTAAGTTGTACTTAGTGGTTTTTATCAAGTGAGCCTGGTGAACCGGACAAAGATGATTTGTTCGGACTTCAGAAGACCTTCGGAAGTGCTTCTGGGAAGTGTTTGTTGTACTATATCACATGTTCATACCCCATAGGGGAATTGTAATAAAATGTTCTAGCATGATAGTGTATGTAAAAGACTCGGTCTCTTAGCATTTATTTGTCAATCCGATCATCCCAGGGTGTTTTTTCCCTTGGTTATTATTGGTTGTTAAATAAACGACTAATAATTTCTGAGTTTTTCACTCAATACCTCCAAAGTTGGGGTGGTCGGCTTGGCATTTAGGCCTATTGAGGTTACTAGAGTCTATGTGTCAATGTATAAACATGCTAGGCATTATGGTTGAGTCATATGAACATGTCTAAGTCCCCCTAGGTTTTTATTTTTTTTATTTTTTTTTATTTTTTCAATGTTTTTTATTAAAATTTAATTTTTCCAAAACTTAATGTTATTTTTAATAGTTTAATTGGAAAAATTGGTTTTGTAATAAAAGTGGGATCAGTAATCAGTTTCAGTCATGTAGGTGCTCATTTTCAAGCTAGAGCACCCAGTAAACCTATAGACCCACTATTTCCAAGTTTTGAGTGATTTTCCATCACTCAGGTCAGAAAGCCCCAAAAAATCAAATATTGATGAATTAATTAAATAATGGAGAAAACCCCAAATCCTAAATCATTGGGATTTGCTTCGATTTGACTGAAATTAGTCTCATCGGCTAGGGATTCGCTGGATCTGACAATTCCTTGACTGAAGGAGGTGATCTGGGTTGATCTGGGAGTGCACCAAAGCATGCAATCTTGGGAATTTTGCCCTCCCTCTCTCCTCCACATGTGTGGGCTCATCTGGATGAGTTTTGGTGGATGCTTCAGCCAACAAGTTGAGGTGTCAGTCAAATCAGCTCTCCGATTGACAGTTAGAATCAGTGGAAGATCAGTTCAGCTTCAGATCAAGCATTGATGGACACTCCTTCAGCTGCAGTTGTCTATCTCCTTGGGATTTGCGCCCCCTCTGGGCTGGGGTTTCAATTTTTTGTATAAATAAAGCATGGTTTCCTCCTTTTCAAGTTAGTTAGAGTTGGATTGAGGAGCTATTGCTGTTGTAATATTGTGTAATATCTTTTTCTATTCGAATAAAGTGAAGCTTTGGAGGCCAAAACAGTGTAATGCTCTTATGTGTGTGGAATTAACATTGTCTTGCAACTTTTGTTGTTACTAGTGTCTTTCTCTCAATTTCTGCATCTGAATCTTTCCTGGCTTGAAGGACTCAGATGAATCAATAAGAATATATTTGGGAAGTAATATTACTTTTTTCTCAACATATTATAGTATATATGTTTTAGGATTCAGGTTATACATGTTTAAATAAGTTTATTTGCATGTAATCCCTCTCTTTTTTCATATATCTCTATCCAGATCTCATAAGGTTTTTGTGCAGGATTGTTTGTTAGTTTTCAGGTAGCAGGGGTTGGACGAACTGTGAATCTAGCTTGAATCCACTGGAAATCCGACTGTTTTGTGAAGGCATTGTCCCTCGGCACTCCACTAACTAGTCTTTTTTGCAGATCCATTCCAGCAACAAGCGCTCTTCTTTTCCTCTTCCTCCTTCAATTTTTTTAAAATCAGTCCGGTTACTTGTTTTGCAGCTTTAAAATTGTTTAGATCTATCGATTTCAAAATTCATTTTACATAGATCTTGCTTCCTTAAAGCTCATAAACTATATCTCATTCCTAAATAAATTTTACAAGCATTCTAGATCTAGTTTTAGGGAAAATTGTCATTTTTCAAGGCTGTGAAAGTAGATCTAAAGCCTTTCGAATGCATGGTTGTTTCCTTAGAATATAAAAAATATATATTCATAAATTTAATTGCTTCATATTGTATGCCCCAAAATCAGGCCAATATCCCAAGGAAAGCTTTCTTCCCTTGGTTCTTTTTCTGCTTCTTTAAAAGCTAGTTTTAACTTAGAATTTTTGGGTAAAAAGTGTGTTCATCCAAAAGTACTTTCAAAGTACTTTTGGGAATATTTAAATGTGATAATATTTCTGGTTTTTAGCAGGTGTAACAGAAAATAGGAGGATGTGCTGTCCGAAAATCATTTTTGGACCATTCGAAACCCCCCAGGGGGTCTCCGTCTTCCCAAAATTTCAAAATTTTGCAATTTGTAAACCTTTGGTCTCATTCTGTATAAGGAACAAGTGGATTAATTTAAGTTTGCTGATATTCTAATTTCTGATAATAAAAAGAAAAATCTCTTCCCCCTTAGGGGGATTCGCGTCCGTGTCATTTTTTACATTTTTTCATCTTTTTTCAATATAGTGTAGTTATAATATGCAGGGGTAGTATACTTTGACTTATAATCATTGTCATATTCCATATATGGTGGTTTCAAAGTAATTTTAATACTTACCCCATGAGCCTCCTTTTGAGCCGAAAGGTGAAGAAAGGGTCGCGGTAGTCTAATTAAAAAATTGGGGTTTGCTTATTTGTTTATGCTTCATCTGCTATCATTAATTTTTTTAATAATCATAATAAAATAAACCCCTCCTTGATTCCCCGATTGAGGTCCACTTGGACCGAAAGAGGATCCTGAAGGGTTTTCTTTTTAATAAGAACGTCTCTTTTAAAATTTGCTAAAAATAACAAATACTTCACTGTGTATGCTCTGTACTTGGTCACGGTTCATTTGATCAGTCAAGCTACTTCAAAAGCACTTGAGTGACTGGATTATTAAGTCTTCAGGAGAAAATCCAATGCCTCGAACAAACTGTAAGTGGTGGCAAAATACCCAAAGGAGTGGGAACAACTGGAAAGTGACCTCGAGGCGTCGATCTCTGTCACACCCTGACGGGTGCGTTATGAATAATAGTCTCTGAGAATTCGTTCCAACCCACAAACACCTTGCGGGTAGCCGTGAAAGTTCACTTTTGGACATACTCCAAGTACCCCTTGGGTATATTTGGAGTCCCCTTTTCACCTAATTTAATTCACTCACATTCCACATTAATTTAAAATTTACCAAGAGACATTTGCAAAACATTCTTTAAAGCACATGCAAGCACATTATTTTCTCTGTTGACTCCATTTAAGGCACTGATGATTTATTTGATCAATTCTTTCGATTATATATATATTGAGTGTCATTACTGTGCTTATCTGCTTTAAATCTTGCATCTTGTTATCTTTTATTTCCACTGGTCAATTTCAAAACTCCTAAACAACTTAATCAATATAACACCATCACACTAAGTAATTAGCCTTAGTAATTTAATAGGGTCTACCCCCCTTAGCTTCGTTAGGAGTTAGCCTGAACGGAGGAATCAAGAACAAGGCGACAGACTTGACTCAAGACTTTCCCCCAAGGACACACTGAGTGGCTTGAATATTTCTGCCACATAACCCAGATGTGTGAAAGGCGGCAACACCTTTTGGCGTCATTGTCGGGGCTAAATCTTTTTATTCCCAGAGTACGACTTTTGTTTTCTTCTTTTTTGTTTTTGCTTTGCTTGATGAATGCTTAGAGTAGATCTTTAATTTTCATCTGACGACTCCACTGACCTTTTTTTGTTTTTATTTTTTACAAAGAAAAGCAAAAAATATTTTTGAAACAATGGCATTATGATGGGAATGATATTAAATCATTCATTAAGACCAATTTGAAGTAATTATTTCCTTGGAAAGAGTTTCATACAGAATATCCTGAGATATGTAGTAGCAACATGGTGTATGACACCCAACATTCAAAATTCCATTATGATCCCATTGAGTCTATGCATTAAGAGCCATTAATTGAAAAAAATGTTGAAGACCCTCCTCATGCAGCATCAACAGAGAAATAGTGAAGATTGGGAATTCTTTCATGATTATTATAGTGATGATGATCACATTTGTACTCTAGATCTACCTAAGGATGAAACCATTATAGAATATTATAGTGAAACTTATGATGAAAACCGTAATGTGCATGATGGGACTCCTATTGGTTCTCCATATAATGATGACAGTCTGGAACGTTTACTTCCTTGTGACCATTTTTATGAAGAAGATGAATATGAAAATGAAGACAAGTATAACTTGGAGCATGATACAAGTGACGAAGACTCCCTTATGTCTGACAAAGATGTTGAAGAGGAGTCCTGGACATTCATGGAAAATCCAGTCTATGAGGAAAATGATGAACTAGAAACCTTTGATGGTTTTGTTGATTCTCCTATCTATGGCATATCTAAAGGAGAGAGCATGGACCATGTGGCCTTGGGAAACTTTGATATGGAAAAGGAGCATGCAATTTATCCATATGATTAGTCTGAGCCATATATTAGTATCAGTAATGAAGACAAAGAGAACTTGATATCAGAACTTGATATCAGCAATGGGGAATCCATCACATTTGACATAGATGATGGTGATGACTATTGGGATTTTTGTGAATATCTTATTGAGAATCCCATCTATGCTAATCCAGCAAGGGGAGTGTCTATTTAAAAATTTGTGGAATTCAAATCTACTATACTTCCATAGAGGGAGGTGTGGATCTGGAGACCTGGAAAAATCCTAGTATGGAAGAGCAGCATTCAAAACTCTTATATGATCATTCAGAGTCATATCATGCAGAGCCGCACAAAGGTATCAATAATGAATACATTGAGAAGCAGTGTTGTGAAAAGACAGATGTGATGCAGTCAGTGGAATATCAGTCTCAACTATCATCTCCACATATGGAGTTTCCTTATGATTTGGAGCCACTTGGGGCTTATGCAATGAGTTATCATCTGATAAGCCTTGATGATTAGTATGATGGTGTAATCAATCTGCCTCATCACTCTGATTTGTATATCAACCATATCCAATCATGGATAGAAGCAGCTTGCGCAAGCACCTACCAGTTTGGGAAGAAGTTTGATGATGTTATTCATGCCTATGATTTCCCATCCATCCCACCCATTCTGGATCATCACGCAGGTTTGCATTCTCTAAATAAGGTATCCTTACTTTGGCCGGTAACCAAAGACAAGGAAAACAAATTATGTTAATAAAATGCTTAGGTGGTTACATTGGATTTCTGATTACACTTAACCCTTTTTATATCATGCTTAAAGTAGGAAAATAATCTCCTTGAAAGAGAGAATTTACTTTCTGCATTTCTATTTTGTACTTACCTATAACAAAACTTTTCTTTCATTAGTTAGCTATATCTAGTTTGTTTGAATAAATTGGCTTAATTGTTCATTTGGTTTTTATATAAATCTTGTGCTACTAATGTTTTCTTGTCAAGTTGAGATGCTTTTACAGGGTGTATAAACCAGAGATTCTGGTGTTCTCGTATCCTCTCCTTCTTTTATGACCAGATCAATCACACGTCCCACAGTTGGAGCCAGATGTCACCACCTAAGTTGTACTTAGTGGTTTTTATCAAGTGAGCCTGGTGAACCAGACAAAGATGATTTGTTCGGACTTCAGAAGACCTTCGGAAGTGCTTCTGGGAAGTGCTTGTTGTACTATATCACATGTTCATACCCCATAGGGGAGTTGTAATAAAATGTTCTAGCATGATAGAGTCTGTAAAAGACTTGGTCTCTTAGAATTTATTTGTCAATCCTATCAGCCCAGGGTGTTTTTTCCCTTGGTTATTATTGGTTGTTGAATAAACGACTAATAATTTCTGAGTTTTTCACTCAATACCTCCAAAGTTGGGTGGTCGGCTTGGCATTTAGGCTGATTGAGGTTATTAGAGTATATGTGTCAATGTATAAACATGCTAGGAATTATGGTTGAGTCATATGAACATGTCTAAGTCCCCCTAGGTTTTTAATTTATTTTTTTTAATGTTTTCAGTGTTTTTTATTAAAATTTAATTTTTCCAAAACTTAGGCTATTTTTTAATAATTTAATTGGAAAATTTGGTTTTGTAATAAAAGTGGGCTCAGTAATCAGTTTCAGTCATGTAGGTGCTCATTTTCAAGTTAAGAGAACCCAGTAAACCTATAGACCCACTATTTCCAAGTTTTGATTGATTTTCCATCACTCACGTTAGAAAGCCCCAAAAAATCAAATATTGATTAATTAATTTATGAACTAATTCAATAATGGAGAAAACCCCAAATCCTAAATCATTGGGATTTTCTCCGATTTGACTGAAATCAGTCTCATCGGCTTGGGATTGACTCTATCTGAAAATTCCTTGGCTGAAGGAGGTGATCTGGGCTGATCTGGGAGTGCATCACAGCATGCAACCTTGGGAATTTTTCCCTCCCTCTCTACTCCACATGTGTGGGCTCATCTGGATGAGTTTTGGTGGATGCTTCAGTCAACAGGTTGAGGTGTCAGTCAGATGAGCTCTTTGATTGACAGTTAGACTCAGTGGAATCTAAGTTTAGCTTCATATCAGGCATTGATGGACTCTCCTTCAACTGCAGTTATCTAGCTCCTTGGGATTTGCGCCCCCTCTGGGCTGGGGTTTCAATTTTTTGTATAAATAAAGCATGGTTGCCTCCTTTCCGAGTTAGTTAGAGTTGGATTGAGGAGATATTGCTATTTTAATACTGTGTAATATATTTTTCTATTGGAATAAAGTGAAGCTTTGGAGGCCGAAATAGTGTAATGCTCTTATATGTGTGGAATTAACATTGTCTTGCAGCTTTTGTTGTTACCGGTGTCTTTCTCTCAATTTCTGCATTTGAATCTTGTCTGGCTTGAAAGATTCAGTTGAATCAATAGGAGTATAGTTGGGAAAGTAAGATTACTTTTTTCTCAAAATCTCATAGCATATATTTTTGAGGATTCAGGTTATACATGTTTAAATAAGTTTATTTGCATGTAATCCCTCTCTCTTTTCATATATCTCTATCCAGAACTCATAAGGTTTTTGTGTAGGATTGTTTGTTAGTTTTTAGGTAGCAGGGGTTGGACGAATAGTGGATCTAGCTTGACTCCACTAGGCATCCAAATATTTTTTGAAGGCATTGTCCCTCGGCATTCCACTAACTAGTCTTTTTTGCAGATCCATTCCAGCAACAAGCGCTCTTCTTTTCCTCTTCCTCCTTCAAATTTTTTAAAATTGGTCGGGTTACTTGTTTTGCATCTTTAAAATTGTTTAGATCTGTCAATTTTAGAATTCATTTTACATGGATCTTGCTTCCTTAAATCTCATAAACTATATCTTATTCCTAAATAAATTTTACAAGCATTCTAGATCTAGTTTTAGGGAAAATTGTCATTTTTCAAGGTTGTGAAAGTACATCTAAATCCTGTCGAATGCATGGTTGTTTCCTTAGAATCTAAAAATTTATATTCAAAAATTTAAGTGCTTCATATTATCTGTCCCAAAATCAGGCCAATATCCCAAGGAAATCTTGCTTTCCTTGGTTCTAAGTTCCGCTTCTTTAAAAGCTAGTTTTAACTTAGAATTTTTGGGTAAAAAGTGTGTTCATCCAAAAGTACTTTCAAAGTACATTTGGGAATATTTAACTATAATAATATTTCTGGTGTTTATCAGGTGTAACCTAAAAGAGGAGGAGGTGCTGTCCGGAAATCATTTTTGGACCATTCGAAACCCCCCAGGGGGTCTCCGTCTTCCCAAAATTTCAAAATTTTGCAATTTGTAAACCTTTGGTCTCATTTCGTATAAGGAACAAGTGGATTAATTTAAGTTTACTTATATTGTAATTGATGCTAATAAAAATAAAAAATCTCTTCGAATAGGCTCTTTCGAGCCTATTCACCATCCCCCCTGGGGGAATTCGCGTCCATGTCATTTTTTACATTTTTTCATCTTTTTTAAATCTAGTGTAGTTCTAATCTGTAGGGGTAGTATAATTTGACTTATAATCATTTTCATATTCCATATCTAGTGGTTTCAAAGTAATTTTAATACTTACCCCACGAGCCTCCTTTTGAGCCAAAAGGTGAAGAAAGGGTTGTGGTAATCTAATTAGAAAATTGTGTTTTGCTTATTTGTTTATGCTTAATTTTCTATCATTAATTGTTTTAATAATAATAATAAAATCAACCCCTCCTTGATTCCCCGATTGAGATCCACTTGGACCGAAAGAGGTTCCTGGAGGGTTTTCTTTTTAATAAGAACGCCTCTTTTAAAATTTACTAAAAATAACAAAGACTCCAGTGTGTATGCTCTGTACTTGGATGCGGTTCATCCGATCAATCAAGTTGCATCAAAATCACTTGAGTGACTAGATTAATTAGTCTTCACCTCCCAAATTGACAAACCATTAGGCGAAAATCCAACGCCTCGAACAAACTGTAAGTGGTGGCAAAATACCCAAAGGAGTGGGAACAACTGGAAAGTGGCCTCGAGGCACTGATCTCTGTCACACCCTAATGGGTGCGTTATGAACAATAGTCTCCGAGACTCTGTTTTAGCCCACAAACACCTTGTGGGTAGCCGTGAAAGTTCACTTTTGGACATACTCCAAGTACCCCTCGGGTACATTTGGAGTCCCCTTTTCACCTAATTTAATTCATTCACATTCCACATTAATTTAAAATCTACCAAGAGACATTTGCAAGACATTCTTTNATATATATATTGAGTGTCATTACTGTGCTTATCTGCTTTAAATCTTGCATCTTGTTATCTTTTATTTCCACTGGTTAATTTCAAAACTCCTAAACAACTTAATCAATATAAAACCATCACACTAAGCAATTATCCTTAGTAATCTAATAGGGTATACCCCCTTGGCTTCGTTAGGAGTTATCCTGAATGGAGGAGTCAAGAACAAGGTGACAACCTTGACTCGAGACTTGCCCCCAAGAACACACCGAGTGGCTTGAAGATTTCTGCCACATAACCCAGGTGTGTGAAAGGTGGCAACAAGTCACAATGAGCTTAATTTAAGACATGTGATGGAAAAAATGTGGGCTTAGGTTTAATGCTTGACAATGGAGGCTTTCTTTCCCATGGGTCCCCTTTCATCTTTGCATCTTATGGACTCACAACTTCTTTGTTCTCCCCACATCAATCTTGACCACTATATATTAAATTCCAACATTAATGTTTTCAGATAACATTGAGTGCGTCATGGTAATCCTACCACACAACCACACAAAGTAGATGTACAACACCTATATTCCTAGCAATTCTCTAGTTGATCCTTGGCCTTCAGCTCCAAACTAAGAGTCTATACAAAAAATATATACTAAATTTATAGTACGTGGTCATTTATTTAAGCTCAAATGGTTTGACACCCTTCATAATAACCACATATTCATAATTTATATAGACCTAATCCAATACTTTCTAAAATCCAAAATTAGGGTATTGCATGCATCTATATAATATGAACACATCTTATAATTTAGTTGGAATGTCAATTAGACTTGACAACACCTTTAAGTTGATTAAAAGTACCAATATTGATAATGGGTACATGCACTAGGATATAATGGTGTATCATTGTGTTCTAGTGTGAGTATTATGCATTGTCAGTGATGCATCTATGCAACATGAGCACACCATGTGATCTAGTCTTATTTCTAGATGGTCCATACATTGCTACCATGTTTACTTGACACACTGCAATTGTTGCAAAGTGCGCATAGTGGATGTAGTAGTGTATCTATAATTACAAGCAAGATCACCTTTGATGTTGGATACCCTAATCATGCATGGATTGTTTTTTAGTGCACCATTGATTTTTCTTCAAAATTAAGAAAATGAATTATTTCATATACTGTGAAACAAAGATACAAACCATAAAAATGTAAAATATAAGATAACAAAATAAAATACTTGGTTCTCTCCAAAGGGTTTTTTAATGATGTTGTGAAGTCTACTGGGTTTAGCTTGGGTGGTTGATAGGAGGAATGTTATCCTCCCAACCCAAAATCAATTCCCACAAGTGATATATTGAGATATTAATGAATATATTGTTGTATCAGTCTTTATTCTTGAAGAATCCAATTTACGTAGGGTAAGCCATCCTTGAAATGTGGAGAAGTTACAAACAAATTTCATCAAGATATACATTTCATAGAAAAATATTAATGATATTGTTGATCGCATTTATAGTAAATGTCCATGACACCTTTGGAGATATTGATGTGTATTGATCTAATTTGGACCAAAGTATGAATGAGAGGTAGTCAATAAATTTCATTATCTCTAGGACAATAATGTAGTCAATAAATTAGTTAAATAAGAGCGATTGACCTCCCAACCATATGCATCTAGTGTAAATGCCACTCCCAAGTCAAGCTATGAGGCCAGGAGCCCAAAGAAACCAACTACATATTTATTACTCACTCAATCCATGTTCTCATGACTTAACCAATATACTCACTACAACGCACTCAAGTAACCTCATTTATCTATTAATCAACAACAAAGCATGCTTCTCACTGCCATAAATAACACAATTTGGGCCTTTCTCAATTCTATGGTATAGAATTCCTGTGGATATTGCTACCAACTTATGCTCCATTGTAGGAAAAATGAGTCAAAGTATCGATTACCTTCTAGGGAAGCTTGTAGGAGTAATATCAAATAATACAATGAGTAATGGTATCAAGGAGGAAATGGTTTCATAATTTTCCTAGCCACTTATGACCTCAAATTTCTCTTCCAAGGTATGGAATCTCTCTACATATACCTAGTCCATAAAATTTTCATATTTAGGATAGATATAATGAGAAGGACATAGCTTGGGAATAAAGATCATTATGAGAGTGTGTAATGTATTGATACACCGCAAAAAATATTTATTGAGCATTTATTCAAGAAATATAAACTATAGAAAAGTAAATAAGAGATACAATGATATATAATCTATAGAATATAACTTTTGTATTGATAATATAGAAAATATAGAGAGATGTTCACGATACTCTTCAAGGGGGAAACCTCATATTGAGAAAAGCTTCAATACAATAGCAATACTAAATAAAACATTGCATGACCTACAATCTCTATAGATAGTTTCTTTGTAACATACCCAGAACTTTAAAATAAATATTTATTATTTATTTCAGAAAAACATTACGTTAAATTTATTGTAATTTTTTATGACCAAGTTGGTCAAGGATGACTGTAATTGAATAATTATTTATTTTATTAATTAAAAATAAGAGACACCTATCCAAGGTAGACTGTTAAATGAGTGTTCACTGACCCACTAGGAGGAATGAACAGCTATGGAAGGCTGGTTGACAAGTGGAAGCACTACCATTTCACTTTCTAGCTGTTGCAAAAAGCATAATCCCTAAAAAGGTGATCATGTTCCCTAAGAGGGGGAATTGAGATGGTGGCTCATTTAATTCCAAAGTTGACCCAAAGACCTAGGAAATCTTATAAATACCATCAATTTGAGCAGGAGGCTCACTACTCATTATGATTTCTAAGTCAATGAACCTTGTGACTACTACAAACTGAAAAGTTAGGCACACAAGGAATTTGATGAGGGGATAGCTAAAGTGGAATTGTTGAGCTAAGTCTGCTACTGATGGCTAAGTTGCAGCAAGTTTGATGTGTGGCTATATTCAGACATCTTCGTCCTAGTGGTTCAATGAATAGACTCGGGGGTCCTAAGAAAGTAACATTGGATGCTTTAGGAGAAGGTTGGGTGGAACAGTCTCCTTTGGGTGTTGTCCCCTTCTGCATATTATCCAGGTTCAACTATTATTTAGTTTTGAATCTATACTTCTATTTGGAATATGCGTAGTAACTTTACATAGAATGATTGGACATGTTATGTACTCTATATCTGGAAGTTGTTAAAAAACTACATTTTGGTTTATTTACATTAAGGGTTAAATCTATTTGATTTATTCATTTTCGCAAAGTATTATCTTAGCCTAAATAATCTTCTTCCTTCCTCTAGATGTAATCTTTAGAGTATTGCTACAGTATTTCTACCTTAGTTTTTACAATTACTAAAATACTAGTATTAGAGGTATTGCCTCTGTTAGTATAGGTTTTAAGTAATTAAATTGCTTTATAGAGAAATATGTCACAAAGATCCTTATAGTACAATTCTATCTAATTACAAGCATTATAAGAATGAAAAATAGTAATAAAGATAAAACTCTTAGATAGCTCCTTAACTAACTTACACAGTGCGCATTTCTACTAATATATAAGGGTTTGAACCTGTAATAAAAAGTATACTATGTATAGAGGTGTTTATGCATGGTTTTAATTTTTATAGATTTTATAACTTCAAACTAAAACCATTAAATAAACCATCTTGTTAAGATCCAACCCTAGATACAATAGGTAATCAAAACTGTAAATCAAATCAATAACTAATTTAGGTTTTAGATCTCTTTAAAACATTAATTTCTTGAAATAACAAATCGAGTTTATCGACAGGCTGCAGCACTGGTTATAGACTACAAGCCGAATTGGTATTATTATTTGTACTTTATTACTTATAGATTTAAAACCTAGCAAGCCTTAGGGCTTATATATCTGGTTTTAAAATCAGTCTTATCCACTAAGAAAAATAGTATGGTCCCCTTTTAATCAACCTAATGGTTTTATAACTTGAAATGGAGTATGGACTTGCGGCCCCTCATCCCAGAAATCAATAAGATAAGCACAAGCACATAGCCCACATATTATTTCCTTGTAAAACTAAACTCTTTTATATTTTAAAATGACAAATAACAAATTATAAAGATAGGTTTCAACGTTGAAACCCTCATGGGTCTTTACAACTCACCAGAATCATTGGTGGGAATAAATAATGTAAGTTTATCTATGACAGTGGCCTTATGGCCCTACTAATTCATAAACTAGAATATCAACAAAAGAGGCCTCATGGCCTAAGAAGTTCAATCTATTTGTCTTCATAAGATTTTCTTCACAAACCTGCTAACATTCGAATGAAGGAAAAAACTGTGTAAAATAAAATTAATATTCAATACTATAAATAAATAAAAACGCCTCACATGTTATAACCTTCGCTATCAAAGTTAAACCATAATAACTCATTTCTGATAGTAGCTCGTTTTGCCCATTATTATCTTTCCAAATAAGTGCTTAGAGTAAAATGTTAGCTTTTTATCATTCAAGCTAGCATTATGATCTTAGGATCTTATCTGAGAGAATAACATGCACAGCAATAAAACACAAGAGACAAGAGACACAAAGAATTTTCCTCGGTGAAACCATAAAGTAGAAAACCCCGCAACTTCCTTAGAGATATAATCAACACCAAAAGTAAAACCCGAAAAACATAAAGATGATCTCCCAATAGCAGTAGTCTCTCTCTCTAATCCCAACAACTTCTCTCTCACTCATGCGCCCCAATGAGTGAGTATGTGTGTGATAAATAGAGAGGCTCACTCTCTATTTATATTCTTTCATTCACTTGAAACCCACTCCAACATGTCATCCTCACTTAACAATTACTTATTAGAGCCGACATCTCTAGGAGTGTCTAATAACCCTAGTGCCCCACAACTTGTGGGGACTTTGCATCCTCTGACCAACAAGGAAGGTTATCCTTAACACAATGGTGGGGACTATTTCCCTGACTTACAATGATTCACCTAGGGTCAACTTCTCTAGGATAGTCTAATAACCCTAGGGCCCCACAACTACGGGGACGTTAACCCTTGACGAATACGAGGGTTACCCACAATGACTTGACATGACTTGTTTACATTATAGAACCTCCCGATGGGAACATTGAGGCATGACATGACTCAATTACATTACAAATAATTCCCGGAATAAACATCAGGGTACAATACATAAGATATACAAGTGAATACATTCTGAAGTTACAATTACATCAACACTCCCTCTTAACTAGGAAGGTATTCTCTCAACACAATTTATCAGCACAAGTATTCTTCTCTGTATCTTCTAGATCATCATCGAGTTCTTGTCATCTTCAAGTCATTTTCATCTTCAGGTCATCTTTATCTTCAAGTCATATTCATCTGGATCTGGATCATCACTCGATTCGGATCATCACTCGATCTGGATCATCATCACTGGATATGGATCATCACTCGATTTGGATCATCTCTGTTGGATCAACATCACTGGATTTGGATCATCACTCGATCTGGATCATCATCACTGGATCTGGATCATCACTCGATCTAGATCATCATCACTGGATTTGGATCATCACTCGATCTGGATCATCACTACTAGATCATCATCACTGGATCTGGATCATCACTCGATCTGGATCATCATTGGGTCATCATCATAGGTGCTATCTCATTATTCTTCTCGTCACATGAAGTTCTACAGATCCAGCCCGTTTTCATGTTGGTTGTAGGCCTAGCCTTCTTGTAGGTCTTCTTTAGCCCTTATATCTGACCCTAAGTCAGAATGGCCAGCACTCACATCTGACCATGAGAGGAATACATCCAACATCATGTCAGAAAGCCACAACCCTTACATTCACCAGCATGACAGTACTCAACTACTATCATCTATGAAATGGCTCAGCACTCACATCTAACCTTGACTCGTCAGAAAGGCACAGCACTCACATCCACCAGCATGACAGTACACAACTACTATCATCTATGGAAAGGCACAGCACTCACATCCACCAGCATGACAGTACACAACTACTATCATATGTGGAAAGGCACAAGACTCACATCCACTAGCATGACAGTACACAACTACTATCATTTATGGAAAGGAACAGCACTTACATCTGACCTTGACTCGTCAGAAAGGAACTCAGTCCTAGACTGAGGGTTCCTGGTAACTGACTAGGTGCCTCCATTCAGAGAATGGTAGTAGCCCTTATATCTGACCCTAAATCAAAATTTCCAGCACTCACATATGACATGGAAGGAACCAATCCTCTCACCATGACATAATGGCAACAGCCCTTATATCTGATCAAGTGGGAACACATCCCTCAATCACATCATAATGGCCATGCACTCATATCTGATCATGTGAGAACACATCTCACAGTCATATCAGAATGGCCCTCAGTCCTAGACTGAGTTTTCTTGGTAACTGACTAGGTACCTCCATTCAAAGAATGGCAATATCCCGTATATCTGATCATGTAGGAACCAATCCTACAGTCACATCAGAATGGCCAGCACTCATATCTGACATGGAAGGAACCAATCCTCTCACCATGACAGAATGGATCAGCCCTTACATCTGACCATGGAAGGAACCTAATCCTCTCACCATGTCAGAATGGCTCTAGGTCTCATCATTTCCCCTTAGAGGGAACCTCGATATGGAGAACACCAAGCTTCTCCCTAAAGTACTCAAAATTCACTTTGGTCATTTCTAGCATAGAATCACATTAGGGTTGATTACATCCAAGGATGACCTGCGAGCTTCGCCAGGACCGATTACATCTGAGTACAACCTACATGTCTGTTTACATCCGAGCAACCTACGAGCTTTTCTAGGATTTATGCTCAGACAACCTGTCTCACCGACTATGCTAGAACTCCCTCTTTCGAGAGATCTCGATCTAGATCACACACTGGAGCTTCACTACTCCTCTCTCCCAAATAGCAAGTGGCAACATATTTTTCCTCAGCTGTACTCAGCGCCATGTAGGACTCCATCCTGCCAAACCAAGAGATCACACTTGATGCCATACTGAAGTATCACCTCAAAGTGCTCTTCCTATCAATGGCACTGCCTATCCAATACGAATCCTCATAACCCTCTAGGTTAGTCTTCTGATTCACCTCATACTTGAGCCCATAATCATCTGTACCCTTCAGGTACCTCACAGCATGCTTTGCAACCATCAGGTGAACATGTCTCAATGTGTTCACAGCAAAGCAAATATCTAGTCTCATATTTGTCAAGTACATCAAGGAACCAATCATCTGATGATACATCGTAGCATCAACCGTCTCTGGTGAAGCAACACTCAATAGCTTTAGGTTCGATGTCATAGGTGTGGTCATGGCCTTGCATTCCATCATCATGAACCTATTCAGGATCTCTACTGCATACTTCCCTTGTCCACACCTCCATGCATAGTGCATCATCCCCAAGTCCTTTATCTCGAACTCGGCAGCAAGTTTTCTTCTTGCAAATTTAATGAGTTCCTTTTTTCTGTCAAGAACAAGTCATCGACATATAACAATAGCATCACTGGTCTTCTTCCTTCAACCTTGAACCAAAGGTTGGAATCCTTTTTACTCTCATTAAAGCTTAGATTCATCAGTAATCTGTCCATCCTGTCATACCATGTTGAACCTCAAGATATTCTATAGTCACTCCCTCTGAAGCGGAGCATCATACTCCCTCTGTCTTATGTACTCTATACACTGAAACATTATGTACTGGAGTAATAAGTAGCTTCCTATGCTACTAATATTCTATGTATCCATCTAGTATATAGAATTTCATCTTCAACCTTGTAGCAAAGGTTAATATCTTCATCAAGCTCATCACGTATGTGTTTCAACTCCCACTGGCTACAAATGTCTCTTCGTAATCTATGCCTTCTTTTCGTGAGAAGCCTCGTGCTATGAATATTGCCTTAAATCCCACGATGTTTCCATCTACTGCATGATGGAACTACGAACTTCCCTTCATGTATCGATAATGCATCCTAGACATCATTCTTCTTGAACTAGTCTTCCCTTTCTTCTTGGTTACTTCTTCATAGCTGGAAGGTTCTGCATGAATGATGTCGCTACATTCATCATATTATTCTTCATCTTGAACTATCATCACTTGTTCTTTGGAACAAGTCTCATCCTTCTTTGCTTGCAGGTGATTATGTATGCGATCTTTCCTACAAGTCAAATGCATTTGTATGGTTAGAAACATTTCATAAGGAATATTCATACTGGCAAATTCTTATGCATAAATATATGATCATGCAACTACTTTAGCCAATACAACATTCATCCATATCTCACAGAAACTTTATAGATGCCTTCCATCTCTACCAGGACAACATTGAGATTCTACACTAATCCAATATGTCAACAAACAGGTTTCATTCTAGATAAGCAGCAATGGAGAGTTGTATAGCACCATGAGCTACTTACCCATCACATGCATATTAGTAGTATACTGTCATTAATGCAAACATTCTATCATGCATAATACATTAACTGCATAACAAAACAATATCATGAAATGACAATTGAATACTTATCTTTATTTGTTTCTTGGATAGACTCCTTCTTGAGCCTTCAACTTTATCATCTTCCTCATTCATATTAGCATCATTTCTTATCCAAATGCTAAGATGGATAAGAGGTTCTTCAATATTTAATTCCTTCGTATTCCTCATCGCTTGAGGGATCTTCTTTGGATGGTGAGATCTTGATCTTCAGTTTCTCCCATCTTCTCTTCTCTTATTATGAGTCAAGATTCTTCTTCTTCCTGGAGTCTGCTGAAAGTAATCACTTCCTTCTGGCACACATTTCTCGCATGAATGAATCCCATGATCTTGGGAGGTCATTCAAGGTGGCTATCACCACTTCTGCATTCTCCACTTCTTCTTCTATTGTTACAAGTTGTTCTTTGATTTAAGAGACCCTCGTAAAGTATGACTATATGGTCTCTGCATTCTAGATCTTCAAATTCTTCAACTGGTTTCTTAAGGTCTTATTCTGATTTATGTTCTCCCCTTCAAATAGCTTGGTCAAGGAATCAAACATCTTCAGTGTCTTTAGGGAAGACACTTGTGGTACAAGGTGATCCACGATTGAATCAACAATGATCTTCTTGGCCTTGACCAAGTTCTTCTTATGTAAGGCTTTGAGCCTCATCTCCCTCTGGAACTGGAACCTCTCTACTCATGTAGGTGTCCAATTCATTTTCTTCAAAGAGATCATATACTTCCATGCTTGGAAGTTGTCAACTTCACCAAGCTTATCATCAAGCTGATTTGATAGATCACTTTGAAATGAGAACCTCAATTGAAAATAGCAAAATATTAGATCTTACCGATTTGAGGTGTCCATCCTGGTTCTGGAGCTGGCTGATCTAGGGTTTGTCAAAGAAACCCTAATTTTCAAAACTTGGAATCTTTCAAATCTGATTGGATAGAAAGATAGATCTCTTCAAGGCAAGCTGTCCAATGTACTCCTTTTCTGAAAACAGTGGAGGGAAGCTCCCGGAACAGGAAGCCCTAGTTTACCAATTTCTTCTACAAAAATGCCTGATACTGTTTCTGCGATATCTCTTAAATTGCTGCTCCTATGTGTCTGAAAATTTTCATTGAGGTAGCTTCGCCTGTCCCTGTTCCAACACCACATGTTTCATCAGAATTGATTTCACCAATTGGGACTTATGATCATTTTACCAAGGTGACCTGTTACAAGACTGTTCAGAACAGCGAAGTTGTATGGACTTCCACGTGTCACAGTTTCATATTCTGGGTCTTAAACTCGAACCAAAGAAATTATTGTTTGTGCCCTTTCATTTGGACCTTTGTATCCCAAGATATAGCAATTCTCCCCAGGGGTCCTGTTTAGGGATGAATCCTGGAAGAGGTTGGAACCCTAACTTGGAGGGATCATATCTCCCAAAATATAGTGAATCGAAAACTGAATTTTGGACACAGTGTAAATCAGGATTTCATCTTAGGCCTGATAAAGTTTCATCTCTTGATCCTTCTCCAAGCTCGAGATATAGAGAATGTACCAAAACTTATCATTTTTAGTATTTATGGTTTTTCTAGCTCGGGGTCAAACTAGGGTTTGACTTTCCCAGAGTTTCACCCAACCAAAAATCTCGACCCAAGTCTCTAAACTTTGATTTTGATGAGGAGAGCAATCCTATTCTAGGCTCACTCAAAAATTCCTCTTTTGTAAGAAGCCCTAATTTCCCGTACCAAAAACTGAAAATGCTCGAAATCGAATTCCGCTTCGACAGAAAGATGCACCCTTCAATGGAGAGTTAGCCTAGCATACTTTTGCTGATGGATTGTGGAGAGAGACCCAAAAAGTAAAAATCCCTAGATTCTGTAGCTGCACAATGTCTTCTTCTTAGGTTAGCTCTGATACCATGTTAGATTTTTATCATTCAAGCTAGCATTATGATCTTAGGATCTTATCTGAGAGAATAACATGCACATCAATAAAACACAAGAGACAAGAGACACAAAGAATTTTCCTTGGGGAAACCATAAAGGAGAAAACCCTGAAACTTCCTCAGAGATAGAATCAACACCAAAATTAAAACCCAAAAAACATAAAGATGATCTCCCGACAACAGTAAACTCTCTCTCTGATCACAGCAACTTCTCTCTTACTCATGCGCCCCAATGAGTGAGTATATATGTGATAAATAGAGAGGTTCACTCTCTATTTATATTCTTTCGTTCACTTGAAACCCACTCCAACATGTCGGCCTCACTTAACAATTACTTACTAGAGCCGACATCTCTAGGAGTGTCTAATAACCCTAGTGCCCCACAACTTGTGGGGACTTTGCCTCCTCCGACCAACAAGGAGGGTTATCCTTAACACAACGGTGGGGACTATTGCCCTGACTTACAATGACTCACCTAGGGTCGACTTCTCTAGGATAATATAATAACCCTAGGGCCCCTCAACTACGGGGACTTTAACCCTTGACCAATAGGAGGGTTACCCACAATGACTTGATATGACTTGTTTACATTATAGAACCTCCTGATGGGAACATTGGGGCATGACATGACTCAATTACATTACAGATACTTCTCGGAATAAACATCGGGGTACAATACATAAGATATACAAGTGAATGCATTCCGAACTTACAATTACATCAACATAAAATTCCTTACGACACATATATTACAGTCTTACAAGGCCTTACGGACATAATTTTAGGGTTTAAAAGAAATAAACAAAACCCTCAATCGTTCTACATCCTTCATAGAATTGTAAACAAGACTAAAAACAAATAGAACACATCTATTACCAAAATTTACAACGTCACATGGATAAACAAAGGAAAGAAGTTATAGTTTTGGTAAAATAAAATCATGGCATTATACAAGCCCTCACGGGTCCTTCATTTTAAATTAACTATCCACAGAGACAGTCCTAGACTGTTTCCTTTTAAAACCACAAACCCTGTCATAACTTCAAGTTATCAAAACAAAAGTAACGCAATCCATCAACTTCACTGTCTAAGGGATTTCCTTCTTTACAATGCATAAACTAAAGTCTTACGGCTACCAAAGGAACATTGTCACTCTCACCGGCACAGAGATGAAAACCCCAACACTTCCACAAATGAATAACAAGTCTCGAAATTTCAACCACAGAGCCACGAAGGGGGCCAGGACAAGTCTCACCTGACTGCTAGGCCTTTTGACATAGCATCCAACTGAGAACCTATAGCCGATGAGAATAGCCCTACAACCCTCCTGCACATTACAATTTCGGAGGTCAAACATTGTAGCATATAAATAATTGATTTATGTTTTTAAGAATTTTGTTCATCACGGGATTTCGGAAACGATTTTTACCTGGTGCTGCGAGTTCTTCTTCCCACAGTGAAACCAACACCATCATCTAAGTCGCATGATTGTACAGACAAGGAGGAAGAGCAACAAGTACTAAGCAACATGGCTCCTCTGGTTAATACTTTCAAAACTATCAAGCGCAAACCAAGAAACTGACATAGCTCCACAAAGCAAAACACAACAGAATGAGGCTTCATGGACAAGCTCCACAGTTTTCAAATAAACATTAAACCCTTAGGGTTTTGTTTAAGTCTTCTGACCTCCAACTGAGGAATAAAGGCACCCACACGGCTACGTAGGGGAGCATTCAATATGAATCTTGCACCCTTTACCAACTGTCACCTTATCAACAACGAGTCAGACTACATTGTAATTAGAGAGCCTCATACATGGTTATATAATGCAGTAGAATATTAAACCGATTTTGAATCTGGGCATCGTATATGGTATGGTGGATATCTTTAGTTTAGAAATTTGCTTAGGGTGTCCCCAAACCTTGGTGTTCTACTTTTTTGCATAGGATTTTAATACCTTGGGGTTTAGGAACCTGTTTTATTTAGATGTAAACTCTTTCACCTGCACAAAGAGAAACAAGAGTTCATGCATTATCCTTAAAGGATAACTAAGACATTGACCCTTCCCTTTAGAAGCTCATAGGAGAACAAAAACTGAAATAAAAGAGAACAATTTTACGACTTTGCAACCAACAGAGTCTTTAAAGGAAGTTATTATCACAAATTGTATCAACTAGAGTGTTTGACGTAATATCGACAAAAAGTCACAAAACAAAGCATGCTAATGATAAGCACTAACAAAGGCACATAAATCTTGCAGTTTATTTTAATAAATCCATTATCCTTACGACAGAAGAATTTTAAAGTATAACATCTCTCATAATTATTTCCTAGCAATTTTAGAGTTACACGTGGTAAATGGAATTTTTATTTATTTATTTATGATTTTTAGGGATGTTACATTCTCTCTAGTGAAACCCTAACTACTTGTGGAATCATCATTAGTGATTACCAACCTTTTAGTGGGTCATATTTAATAAATATGACCCTTTAACATTGAGTAACTACCCAATAACAACCTAGTGGGACTTATTCAAAGAAGACATCCTCATACATCAAATAACTTTAACTCCTCACTACACCAAAGTTGGGAGGATAAGGTAGGGAGATAACATAATGGTGTAAATGAGTGAAATCCCATGAAGAAGGAGAATTGAATTAAATACTTTGGCATCCTCCCAAAATGATTGTACTTCTCCTTACAAGGACCTTTCCCCATGTTCCTTATTTATTTGAGTAGATTTTCCTTTACCCCCCCTCCCTTCGTGCATTTATGATTTGTTTAAGTCAAAGGTGACGATCAACTTCATTTAAGACACATGATGGAAAAACTATGGGTCTTGAGTTAACACTTATCAATGTAGGATTTCTTTCAAATGGGTCCCCTTTCGTCTTCCCATCTTGTCTTTTACTCATAGCATGTTTGTGCTCCCCACATCAATCTTGGGCCACTATATATTAAATTCTAACATTCACATGTGTACATAAGACTGGGTGCATCATGGTATTCCTACCACACAATAACAAAAAGTATATATACAACATATATATATATATATATGCTTATCAATTCTCTTGCTAAGTCTTGGTCTTGAACTCCAAATTGATAATCCGTACAAAACACATATACAACATTTATAGTACAAGGTCATTTATTTAAGTTCACATGGTTTGATACCATCATAATAACCACTTATTTACAATTTATATAGACTTAATCCAATACCTTCAAAGAGTCAAAATTGGGATATTGCATGGATCTGTATAATTTGAACACATCATATAGTTCAGTTGGAATGCCCCTAGACATGACAAAACCTTTAAGTTGTTTGGATCACCAATATTGATAAGAGGTACATCCACTAGGACATAATCGTGTATCCTTGTGTCCCAGTGTGAGTATTATGCATTGCCAATAATGCATCTATGCAACAAGAACACACCATATGATCTAGTTGTATTGCTAGATGAACCATACATTACTACCATGTTTACTTGACACATTACAAATGTCACAAAGTACATATAGTGAATGTAATAGTGCAACTATAATTACAAACAACATCATTGGATACCCAACTATCCATGAAATTGTTGTTGAGTGGACAACAAATTTTCTTTAAAATTAAGAAAATCAATTATTTCATTCACTAAAAACAAAAATACAAAAACCATACACACGTAAAATTTAAGATAACAAAACAAAATACTTGGTTATTTCCAAAAGGTTTTTTAACAAAAAAAAATAATTTTAAATTATCATGAATAAAGATTAAGGAGTAAGATTTAGAAATTAGTCATATAAATTTGAGGTATGGGTAGAGTGAAATAGCGCATTTGTGCTTGGAAGAGAGGAAAGCATCGAGTCAATTGTAAAATTTGCATTTCATCATAATTATATATATATGAAATTATTTTAAAATATATATCCTAAAAAGTTACTTTGCTATATTATATATATGATAGGCTAAATAAGAAATAAATAAATAAAAACAAAATTTATTTCTAAGTTAATCATCATAAAAAGTAAATAATTAACATAGAAACTCCCAAAATTTACAATATGGCCTGCCTTATATAAAACAACATTTCAAATCATTGGACATGAAAGTGCAATTACCCTACCCTAAATCTATTAGACATGAAAGTGCCATTGGCGTAAATGTATTATTCAAAATTTGGACACCCTCCTAAATCCAAACAAATATACATGTCATGATTGACAAAGACACTTCATGTTGGACTCTTTCAATGGCTTTATTTACGGACTTAAAAAATAAATAAATGCTTTTCAATTGCTTTTGATGGAAGTGACTTTTATGATATGGTCCCTCAAAGTAAGATGAGGCTTTCTTAATGCTAAACTATTAAGACTTTGGAGCTTTGAGTTTTTTGGGGTTAGGCCTTTGCAAGGATGGCCGGCGGTTTACCACCTGGTGGGTCCACTAATGTGGGGAAGTATTGATGGGTTTCCCGTACATATTTCCATATGAAAAAAAAACTTAAACCTGATGGGTCCACTAATGTGGGGAAGTATTGATGGGTTTCTCGTACATATTTCCATATGAAAAAAAAACTATTAAAACCTACCTCTATGAAAATACGTAAGGCCTTGAATAAACTTAAACCTGATGGGTCCACTAATGTGGGGAAGTATTGATGGGTTTCTCGTACATATTTCCATATGAAAAAAAAAACTATTAAGACCTACCTATGTGAAAATAAGTAAGGGCTTGAATAAGTCATGATTTAAGTTTAAAATGTGTATGAGTAAAATTGAGATGTGGGTCCTTTTGTCTTATCTTATTATTCAGGAGATAGAAGGATATATATTCGTTGTGTTATTCTTGGATTTAACTTATTCAATATTTAACTTTAAAATGTGCAAGGGTCTTTTTGTCTTATTATTCAGCAGATTTTTTTTTGATTGTGTGTTTTTTTTTTGTTATTTAACTAAAGGATTGTGCGGTGGACTTATATATTACGAGTTTTCGCATATGATAGTCAAAGAACATGGTGTAATTTAAAAAATTAGTTTATTGGATTTATTATATTATTATTTATAATCGATATTATATTTTAAAAACTAGTTTTGAATTTTTTATTATTATGGTTTATAATTGCTATTATATTAAAATAATAATTTTTAAAATTTAATAAGTTTTAATTAATTTTTTTTTTAATTTTAATTAAATTTTATTATAATATTTTTAATATTTATGTATTTATTTTTTTCTTTTTTATTTATATTTTTGGTGATTTTTTTTCTTTATTTTAATCTCATGATGATGATGATGGTGGTGGTGGTTAACTTTTCCTTGAGAATAAATTTTGGTCTATACCTAAAGAAAACAAATTATTTAGTTTGTTTTAAAATTATATTATTTTAAAAAAATATGCTAAGTCCAATATAGAATAAACAAATTTATAAATATAAACATTATTTTAAAAATTAAGAACATATTTCTAAATTATTTCTTTAAATATATATATGTTTAAGCTATAAGCCCATTATTTTTTATATTTAAATTAATATACAATATATATATATATAATTTTTTAATTTTAAAATATAATATTAATTTTATAAAAAAAATATTTATAAACAAATGTTATTAAAAATACAATATTTATAAACCGAAGGATAGTGTTCTTTGTATCTTTTCAATATGATGAAATGCATTAGGATGGAGAAAACAATCACTCACATAAATAATAGATAATTTTGCACTCGGAGAAAAGAAATTTTGCACTCGGAGGGTATCCATCATCTGGAGAGGATTTTTACAGACCCTACCTTGGCTGGGCCATCACCTGGCTTGGCAAGTGGGTAATGACAGTGATATTTTGATCGGTGTTGACCCGATTATCGGTGCTCACTCCACCTTCACCCTTCCTAAGGAGCTGAGATCATACCTGGAGGATTTGGACATCTGTACTCTTTCACAAGCTCGCAACTTTTTACCTGACTCTCAGAGCTATTGGTATACGACTGATGAATTGGGTATTGATGGGGTCTGGAAAGAAGCATGGGATTCATATACTGTGGGTTTGGCTATGGCTGGTATTCATCTCTCTACACAAGCCAATACACGTGTTTGGGACTACAACAAAATAGAGGGCTCCATTTCTGCTAAACATGCATATGATTGTATTGTCAAATCATACTCTCCACCACTTGGTCTTAGCACTGACACTTTATTATGGAACAATGCTCTTCCACGCAAAATAGGCTATTTCATATGGTTGGTCTTCAGGAATAAAATCCTCACCTGGGATAATCTCCAGAAAAGGGGTCGGTCAGGCCCAGTCATCTGTGTACTGTGCTATGCTGATGAAGAGAGAGTTGCACACATTTTCTCTCATTGCACAATCTGGAAAACAGTACTTGGTCTCTTATGTGAACAGTTCCAGCTCCCTTTTACTTCTCACGCGGATTCTCCTTCCTCATTTGTTTGGAAGTGGGCAGGTAAATTCTCAAAGAAACCGTCTCTACGATCTATTCCATTCCATATGATGTGGATCATATGGAAAGCCCGTAATCTTGCCATCTTCGAAGGAAAGAAAATGAATGTTCACAGCATTGTACAACAAATTACAAACCAGGTTCAGACCTATTCTTCTCTGCCTGTCAAAGTTAAAAAATAAAGGAATATAGGGAATCCTCCCTGTATGTATTTCCCATGTGGTTTTTTTGATGGTGCTCCATCCAACATGACAGCTGGTGTTGGGTACAGCTTATATTTGAATGAGTCTCATCATTTCGAGTTCGCGTTGGGGGTTGGATATGGAACCAATACAAAAGCAGAACTTCTTGGCCTTTGGGCACTTCTACTATCTTCCCATATAATGGGGATCCCCTTATCCCACATTTTCGGTGACTCTCAGGTCATCATTAACTGGGCAAAGGGATCGACTGCTCTCTCCTTACCAGATCTCTTTCACTGGTGCCGAGAAACACAAAAGTTGGTTACTAGCTTTCCGGATCTGTCGTTCACTCACATCTACCAAGAACACAATCGGATTGCTGATCGTCTCTCTAAAACTGCTCTCACTTTTTCACAGGGTAATGGTTGTTTCTCTGAATTTATGGAGGATCATTTGGTCTCACATGATTTTTTTCAGCTCTTTTGAGCATGGATAGGGGAGCTTACTCCTCCTATGATTGTTGACATGCTGCTCATTGAGCGGCCTCTTTTAGATTGCATATCTTATCCCTTTGGTTCTCGGTAGATGAGGATGAAATGACTGACTCCATACATGTTGAGACAGTTCTTCTGATGGGAGCCTTTACACATATGTATTGCCTTTCCCCCTGGCAGCGTCTCGAGGAGATTAACTTAAATATGAGTTGTATACTTCTGAAATGTAACCCAATCTAGGATGGCAGGATTGATGCCCTTTGATTCTTAATAAGAATAACAAGGACAGGCTTTTTTCTTCCTTAAAAAAAAAGAAAAAAAAAGAAGATAATTATTATTATAGAAGCATGACTTGACTCTCTTCATTATGATTTATGATGGGTTGTCTTTTGTTACTATATTGTATTATTACATTATGTATAAGTTTAAGATATCATGTAAGAATTTAGTATTTAATTATGTATGATATGTATTTTGATAAAATATTTAAATGATAAGAGTAATGATTTCTAAATACTTAAAAATTTAATTGTTAAATATTGTTAAAAAAATTAAATTTTTAATAATATTATTTTTAAATTGTTTATTAATAATGAAGTATAAAATGTTATTATCAATTATATATTTTTTTATAAAGATGTTTAAAAATTTTAAGATTTGTATTGAGTGATTTTTTTAGGTGTTTTTTATTTTGCAAAATCTAAATGTAACATTAATAGCAATTTTGATAGTATAAATGGTTCCAACACTCTCAAAACCTACAAGTTGTAACCTAGATTTTTAACAATTTTTACTAGATTTTATCAAAATAGTGCTAAAAAAATTTGTATATTCCAACCCAAATCATAATTTTTAGATTATGCAATTTTTTATCCTTAGTTTTGGAGTTAATAAAGATATATTTAAATAATAAACTAAATACTAATAAACCTAAATGCTTTATGATTTTTTAACTGAAACTCTTCATGCTTTATAATTTTTTAAATGAAACTCTTAATAAAAATGTTTATGATTTTTTAAATGAAACTCTTATGCTTTATGATTTTTTAATTGAAACTCCAAAAATTTTTAATTGAAAATTCTTAATTAAAATGTTGCATATTAAATTTAGTAGTTGCTTTACATTAATGATTTCTTGGTGAATGTGTAATAAATGATTTAATATTGATTGGATTAGAACTTCAAAAATGGTGGACATTGAAGTTGATTTTATGCTTACTTAGAATTTTTAAATTTAGTGGTTGCTTTAGACTAATGAGTTATTGGTGAATGTGTTTTATTGATTAGATAAGAACTTTAATTTAAATTTTGTATTGAAGAAAAGGTATGTAATAAAGGTAATTACATGTTTACTTAAAAGGTAGGAGACGTATGTGCTTACACATATGTTTTTATTTTTTAAGCATCAGTAAAATTTTATATTAATAGAGGGAAAAAAAATAGAGTACAGAGTACCATAGTCTTGCTACGGGGCCTAAGATTATTTGGCCACCCGCTTAATTTGTCGAAAAAGTTATAGTTCTTATTGGGTTTAAAAAAATAGCATGCCCTTCCCAGAGCTATGTATTTCGACCGACATATTACATATAATAAAAAAAGAGACTACGAGCTGACATGAAAATGAAACATTTGTAAAACAGAGATATTAAGAAAAATTGAGTCACATATAGAATCAGGTATGGCGGTGGAGAGTTTAGGATGTGGCATCTCCGTCTGTTGCTTCCAGCACCTCCTCCAGGATGGGGCATGGTCAATATTCATCCTCCTGTGTCGGCTGGTCAGAAGGTTGTAGCTCCTAAAGCGGTTGTGCTACTATGGCACTGTTGGAGGCATCGGGGACACGTTTCATCGACGTCATTAGTTGGGTGTTTTCCAGGTGCTTTTGCACCAGTGCAGTGGATCTTTTTGTTGTTGTGGATGTCTCCCCACCCGTGCCATGATGCTCCATGTTTCTGTCACCCGTCATTTCATCATCGTTGTGAAAAATGGTGTAATGCCGCCAATTAAAATTTTCCTTCATGTTGCTCAGGTGCTTGTCGGTCTGGTTGAGATAGGTCCGTATGCTCTACGCCATGTCCCTTGCTCCACTCCATTTGTTTGTCAAATATTCCATTAACATCCCCATCATGTTTTTTATCATCTAGTAGTGGTTGATTTTGCATCCATTTCTCCCCGAGGCCAGATGCTCAGAGACTACCCGAGAATCCCATTCATCAATCATGCATCTGACCGGCATAAAAATCTGAGACACATAGCCATTCATAGCACCCAGGTTAACCTTTGGCCTTCCTCCACGTCGGCCAGAGTTACGTCTCCTCGGAGTGTCGTGTTGTCGTGGCATTTTCACCCACTGTTCACTTGCCTAGTTGGCAGAGGGGAAGAAGACTAACAACTCCAGGGAGAGGATTGGGCCAAGAGTCTGGAGGTCGACAGGCTCCATAATGCAATTTGTGGGATTCATTAAGCTTTGAGCCAACACGTGCAGGTAATAAATCTCCTTTTCTATGACCATGGTTTCAACTAGACATCCCAACTACCCGTGGGGTTGGCTGGCATCTCGCCACCTTGGGCAATTAAATCCCTAGTTCCTCCCTCCACTTTGTTTTTTGCGCCATTGCCATGTGTCCCTTGCGACAGGTGGCCCATATGGTTCACACGTGTACCACCTGCATCCGGGAATGATCATATGTTTACTCAAAAGTTAATAGGCATATATACTTTATATGTCCAACTTATTAGTAAAATTCAATAATTTTAGTAGATAATATGATGATGATGATGACGATGATGATGGTTAACGTCCACTCAGACCAAATTGGTCTATCAGACCCAAAACAAATGCATTATTTAGTTTGTTTTAAAATTGTATTTCTATGCTCAAAGAGCTTGGAGAGAAGCGTCCCGAGCTCACTATAATTTTGACAAGTTAAAAGGCTAAGAAGGTCAGAATTACAACAAAGATTATGAAACTGAGATCTAATGTGGGTGTACGCAGGGCATTCTAAGAGGAAGTGTTTTTCATCCTCAATGTTCATATTCTCACAGAGATGGTAGATCCTTTCTACCCATGGCGTTTTAGGAACTGCCCAACAACCAGTTTCATTATGAAGCTCATGAGAGTTCGTTCTTATCTTGACTGTATTAATTTTTTTCTTTGAACTAGTTAAAACCGAGAGATACTTTTGATCTTCTAGAGTAGGGTTGATGACCTCCTTATAATATCTTAATTTTCTTTTATCCTCTAAATCTTTCTCACGCCACATTTTCTCCTTAAACTTAGAAATTACAATATTTTTAATGTTATTTATATTTTGCAATGCAACATTTTCGTCGATCTCCCAATAGTTTAACCAAGCCCTGGTATCTTTATACCAACCTCGCTTGAGCCTTAGGTGGTTTTGGCTAGAATTTAAAGCTAGTTTAGGAAGTCTATGGTCTCCCATGTTATTGATTTTGTGCTTGTACAACAGGAGCCTAGTCATAGCTAGGATCTCGATAGGGGAAAGACCCACTTCTATAAGGAGAATAGGGTAGGGTGTATTGCTTTTAATTTTGAGGTTATACGTTATAAAACGCTTCTGGATTTGCTCAATCTTTCTCCAGGATTCTCTAGAGATGCTGCAACCCCACACCTCACACCCATACAAGATAACAGGAGTGACTAAAGTTTCAAAGAGAAGCTTCTTTTTATCCCACATCAAAAGGTTTGCTTCTTTACAATTATTTTCAAGACCAAAATAAACTTTCCACCCTCCATTAATCCTTTTCTTAATGCTATAGTTCTAGTTGAGCTTGTGATTAATATCAATTCCTAGGTACTTGTAAGAAGACACTTCCTCCAAGTTGCTATTGTATGGATGCGATAAATTATAAGTTCCTCCAAGTAACATTTGTAATGGTTTCCTCAAAACTTTTTTTCTAAACAAAAAGTAAATTTTTAGTGTTATAAAATGAAGTTTGAATAAATTATTAAAATTATTTTTTTATAAAAATATTATTTTTCCCTCTTTTAAAGTGAAGTTTGATTTAAAATAAATAAATTATTATAATTATTATTTTTATTTAATTATAATACAATTTGATAATAGAATGTTTTTTTAATTGTAGTTTTAAGAATGTTAAATTGAAAAAATTTATTAGACAAGGTTTTGAGTTTTTTTATAACTCATTAACATTATGAATTTCACAAAATAGAATGAGTATTTAGTGGACTATTCAATATCATGAAAAAATTTAATCATATTGAATACATAAGTCATTCATTATTAATTATTTTATGTAGAAAATCCCCAAAAATTAAAATTTCATTTGTATTATATTAACTTCAATCTCCTACATTCAATGATTATCACTTTGACATGGTTGGAATTCACAATTTTAATTCTTTCATTATTTACTTATTTTATGTAGAAAATCCCCAAAAATTAAAATTTCATTTGTATTATATTAATTTCAATCTCCTACATTCAATGATTATCACTTTGACATTGTTGGAAATTCACAATTTTAATTGCTTTTAAAAAAATCTATGGATCTTTCACAAAGTACATTTTGAACCATTTTCACTTTCAAAAAACCCAAACCCAAAACCTTTGTGTTCTACCCAAAAAAACCATTTAATCTCAAATTATAAACTCAACTCTGCATACATGTGTTCTACCCCAAAAAACCACTAAATCCCAAATTATAAATTCAACTCTACACACGTGTTCTACCCAAAGAAAACCACTTAATCTCAAATTATAAACAAACTCTACTCTGCCTATAGAGAGACTAACCCCAAAAAAAGAGTCCGCTAGAGGTTTTACATTTTGGATTTTTCTAGTCATTTTTGTCTCAATGAAATCTTTGCTTGAATCATAACTTTTCATTATTTAATTTGCATTTTTTATTGCAGAAATAGATTCAACCATACTCATGGACACCTCAATAATGCAATTTTAACCAGATTTCAGCCAACAAATTTTCAATTGACAATCCAATTATGCAAATCTAACAACGTATATATATATATATGCAATCCCAACAATTTCAACTAGATTTCAGCTCAAAAAATTCCTAAAACATTTAACCACTCCATAAAAAAAAAGAAAAAAACCACTTGATCCGAAATGTGTAGTTACATAAAAACTAATGCCAAAAAAACCACTTAATCCCAAATTATAAACACACATTGAGATTGCGTAATCCAGTATTGACATTGCACAGGTTTGACGATGGAAAGGCACCTCAAAGCAATAACTAGATTGAGATTGCATAATTTACAGTAATGAAATTGCATATAATCTTAATGCTCAGAAAACACCGCAAAGCAACAATGAGTAGAATGAGATTGCGTAATCTTGATGGTGACAAAACACCGCAAAGTAATAACTATTATCACAGGCAAAAATCACCGCAAAGCAATAAGTATAATCACAGGGAAAGAACAAGCACAAATAACTATCAGTACAAGTTAAGTTGAATAATCATTACTCTTTTATCTGATCATGAAATTCAAAGAAAAAGTGACCTGGTTTCTTGGTACGGAAGAATCGTCAGATGCTTTGGCCAGCAAAGGTTTGAGTTTATCAATACCTAGATCACAACCTGTTAAATATGGGGTTAATTTTTTGAACAAATGTTGGTCAATGGAATATAGCGACCAACCGATCGCTATATAACCTGCCGACGGCAGGTATAATAAGAGAAACATTCTTAATTATATCATAATAATGAAGCTAAGATTCCGCTTATGATAAATCGTTACACCAAATGACGTATTGCAGTGACAGGTAGAACTTGTCAGAAATAATTTGTAAAATATATTTGCTGCACATGCCACTGGATCTCACTATAATCCAACACAAACACAGAGACAAGTGCCATGGAAACCGCCCATGTGACCCTTTGACCATAGGGTTTCAAACAAATGAAATCCAAACTATATATAATTGAGCTCTGTAAGATTTCACACGAGAATCAAAGATTTCACAGGTCTTTCTCAATTTCACAAAAGCAGAACTAAATTATATAAGGTCAAATCTTTTAATTATCTTCTTACAGGAAGCTTCCTCAACATTATCACAATATGTGACGTCAATAATCTACTGGATAATAATTGCAATCCAGACAAATGACAAGTTCACAGACAACTCTGCACCCTATGAACGTTACATCAAATCCACCTACTAATTCAGAGCCTTCACCACCACATTCACTTCTCACTAGCTGTCAATGTAATCTGTCTATGGTGGTCGTCTCAGAATAAATCAAGGAGGATTTGGCAGCATACTGACATATAAAGTGTATATTTCTTTGTAAAAAATGCAGATATATATCTATGACACGAAATTCTGCACATGGCTTGTCCCTCAAGTTCATGAATATCAATGTACTGGCCGAGCCCTTCAGTGCTTCAAAGCAACTAATGCAGATTCAGAATTTGAATACAGTCAAAGAGCGAAGTACGCAATTCAATAGTCTAAAATAAACACTTGATATGTGTTTGAACACAGCCAGTGAGCAGGAACCGGTCCTTCAGATCTTGTCTTCAATTTTTCTTTTGGGTTCTGTGGTTACGAAGATTGACATATGAAATGTAATTTTGGGACTCAAAAATTCTCGTTTCTCCAAATGGGTCAACCCTCATTGGACCCAGATCTGATTAGGAATATAAATTTTCTTCAGTGCATGCATTGATTTCCTTCATCTTTTCTTAAAGAGCAATTAAAAATTGTTGAACTGGGTTGGATCGGTTTTTCCAAACAAGTTGAGTCATCGAGAGAGATCAGAAAATTTTCACTGACAGATGCTCTCTTTTCCTAGCTGGGCAGGCTTGCATTTTTTTTTCCCAGGTATGTGCAATGAGATTTTGTTATTGAAGAAATGCATATGGTAGTTCAGAAGGCATGCATGTGTATATGCTTCTTCCACAAGCTTATACGTCTTTTATTGGGAGACTATGGTGTTCTTTGTAGTTGCAGTCAGAGTTTGCTTATTGTAAAGTCCTTGATTTTTTATGTAGAAAATCTGAATTACCCAATTCCCAATATATACATGTCATGTTTCTCTTATGACCACAACCTCATGAATTTGAAAATCAATGGGATTCTCCTTCCTGACTGGTATGCTTGATCTGTAAGCTACTGGTTTATCAAAGATAAAAGCAAGCAGTTTCAAAATTGAAGTTTATGTTTAAGTTATCTACGCAGGTTATAGTCAGTTCATTGGGTAACTATTCAGGGTTTAAAGATTTGTAGTTAGTTCATTAGGGAACTATCTATGTAGGTGCCTATGGTTAAGCTTAGTTGATTCTACTCATTAAGATTTAATTGATTGGGTGTCAAAGCAGGTGCTTATGGTTAACCTGAGTTGATTCAAGCAGCCATGGGAAGGACGAGTAAATGGCTCAGAAGCTTACTTGGGGGTAAGAAAGAGTCTAAGCAACAGCATCCTGGTCCTCCTCTTGCTGCTCCTATTCCTCCTTCCAAAGACATAACTGTGGATGAATCTGTAAGTCAATTCTATGCCCGGGGATTTCTTTGGATCACAACCATTAATGTGCCTCAGTCAATACACTTACATAACATAATTTTGGCCACCTATCCTGTTATTTGGGTTGATCCAATTTTAAGCTTTGGCCTTGGATTAATGGAGGCTGCTTTGGAAACTCTTGCTCCCAGATAAAAACGGTTAAAGTTGTTGAGAACTGAAATCTGATTTATCTTTTCCTATGTTGTAGAAGAAGGCGCCGAAGGAAAAGCGTAGATGGAGCTTCAGAAGATCTTTGAAGGACCACGCTTCTGATACAGTACCAACAAGTACTGAACCTAGAAACTCTTTCCTTGAGTGCCATATCTCTGAAACTGAGAAGGAACAGAGCAAACATGCCATTGCAGTAGCTGCAGCGACAGCTGCTGCAGCCGATGCAGCTGTTGCAGCCGCCCAAGCAGCGGCAGCCGTTGTCCGATTAACAAACAATGTATGCACCTTGAGCCATGGAGGTCTTAATATAGAAGAATGGGCAGCTACCAGGATTCAGTCTACCTTTCGGGGATACCTGGTTGATACTACCCTCTTTGTTCTCACAATCCATTTTGTTAGTTTGTTGGTCTTCAAATGGCGTGAATCATTATTTTGATGGAATAAAGGATGAATTTTGTTTAGGTAACATGTGGGTTTGAAGTTTCCCACGATCTTAAATTATTCCAGTGTACTTTTGGAGGCACCTAAACATCTTGAGTTATAGGAGGGTGACATTTTTTGTCTTGGCACTGTATAGATTAGTCTAACTTGATTGTCTGCTTCTTGTTTGTAGGCAAGAAGAGCTCTACGTGCTCTGAAAGGCTTAGTAAAGTTGCAGGCATTGGTTCGTGGGCACATGGTACGAAAGCAGGCAGCAGCAACTCTGCATTGCATGCAAGCACTAATTAGAGTTCAGGCTAGGGTTCGTGCCCGTAGGGTTCGAATGTCTGAGGAGGGGCAGGCAGTTCAGAGGCGGTTGCTCCAGAGACGTCAACAAGAAACCCACCCAAGAAAGTCCAGTGTAAGTAGAATACTCCGCAGCACTGTGTTATTTGACCTCTTAGGAGATAAGAACAGACTACAATGTAGCATAGAAAATGTTTTTCTAATTATAAACTTGTGATGGTGTCAATGGTCATCACATCTGTGAAGGAGGTCAGGTCTCTGATGTAGTTGTTATTTTTGGGGTTGTTTTGTCCTGTACTCTCCCCCACTATAATTGATGCCAAAAGCATTAGATTTAAATATTTACACTTTTTTTCTCATGAAGGACGGATGGAATGCAAGCACTTATAGCATTGAGAAGCAGGAAGCCGAGGCACAAAGCCGACAAGCAGCTGTCATGAAACGTGAGAGAGCATTAGCTTATGCAATATCACAGCAGGTAAACTATTGCTCATCTTTATGCTTCATTTCAATTCTGCTGTAAAATGTGAGAAACTCTTCTTGCCGGTTCCCTCTTCTGTGGATGCTTCTCTATTGCGGAAGCTGAAGAGGACAGCGAATAAATTCTTGATTTTGTTGACTGTGATTCTGATCTACACCACACTGGGGTTGGACCCAGTTGGATCATTGGATGGCTGCTTGTTCATGGGAAAGTTCCTGTTTGGATGATTTGAGTGGGCAGGAGATTGAGCGAAGATTGGAGGAAAGTGCAAAGATTGTTGAGATGGATACAGGCAGGGTAAAATCAAGTTCAAACAAGAGGAATGGTTCGATCTCTGAATGTAGTTCACTAGAACAAAGTATATCTACCAATCAATTTTCAGCTCCCTATCCACTATATAGCTCAGCTGTTCAATCCTTGCAGCTACCCACACGCTCCCCTCCTCAGATAGAAGGACGACTGACTTCTCCTATAGTTGTTTCCCCATCTCAGTCAGAGTGTGTAACTGCATCAGCTTTGCAGGATCTCAGCCCAAGAACCTTCAGTGGACAATTTGGGAATGTTGAAGATTGCACATTTTCAACTGCTGAAAGCAGTCCCCAATACTTCTCGGCTGTCTCAAAGGCCCAAGGTATTAGAGGTCCATTCACTCCATCTAGACCTGAATATATGGAGAATTTCCTTCAAGATTATTCTTCCTTTCCTAATTATATGGCTAATACTGAATCTTCAAAAGCTAAGGTTCGTTCTCAGAGTGCTCCTAAGCAAAGGCCAGATTACTACTCAGAAAAACAGTCATTATTAGCTAAGAAAAGATCTTCTATGCCGGGGGCTGTAGAAAACAGGTCAAACTCATATGGTGTGCGCATGCAAAGGTCATCTTCTCATGTTGGAACAACCTGCAAGGGGTATGCTTATGCAAGCTCAATCCAGCTAGACAAATCAACAATGTCCCTTAGAGACAGTGAATGTGACACAGCTTCTATGTACAATGCCAATTACAGAAGATCCTTAGAGGTATGAATATCTCTGCAATGCTTTACAAAAGAAACTTCAATATTTGTTTGAAAATAGATCTATTGAGATCATGCAATTACACAATTCAAAAGTGCATTTAAAATAGTCTTCATCATATATGCTCCATTCTAGGAACAACATTGTCACTTTTTAAAAAAACTCAATCCTCTCTGCTCTGTTCATGATTCCTATGATATTTTTAGCCTCCATGGGTGTGGCTCATTGGTGATTCACTTGATATGAAGTCACATTTTGTAAAGGAGGTCACGAATTCAAATTACACCACGGCACCTACGGTTATAGTGGTAGTGGGAATGGATCCCTGGACCCCATGTCACGCGAGTACCAGCCCAGTGCCCAGTTGCTGATTTCCCTAGTCTAAGAAAAAAAATGATTCCTATGATATCTGTAGTGATAATTTTTTCTGCTCCTGACTGATAGGATTCATTGGCATCAAGGACTATTTTGACATATAAAACATGCTTTTGCTTTGAAATATTGTTATTTTGCTCAAATTCCTTTGGCATATTCTTTCTCACTCTGCATTTTTCTTGTCTTTGTACGGTTACCAAAATTTCCTGTTATCCTGCCTCCACATTTTGGATTTGCCTATGCTAAGAATAATGCATGATGGTTTACTTAGTTTAGCTTCTTTTGAAGTTATTAGCAACCATTGTATTTCTCGCCTCGAGATTGACATTAGACAATGAGTCTTAATTTTTTCTTTTCTTGCTGGAGAATGCAGAGCACCAAAGAAGGGTAAGAATACATTCTACAAGTTGCGGAGAGGATAGTGTAAATGAAATCTTCATCATTGTCAATCAAAATCAACTAATTTTTCTTTTATTTGTTTTCCTTTGGGTATGCAGCCTTGTTCAAGTAGGCGGTGTTAAAGGATGATTGACATCTTACCATTACTCCATGAAAACCGAGTTGCAGTGGAAGAGCCATCTTTGCAAAGAAGTTTGATCGAGACTTTCTTCTCACGGTCTTGCCCTTATGTTGTCATAAAACAGTGGAAATTAGACAGTCTCTTCAAAAGCTTTCTACTTGTCATTGCTAATGCAATGCATAAGTTCCTCTCAAAATTGTACCTCGTCGAGTTTTAGCTAGGACTGCTCAAAACCATATGATGATGAATAAAAAGCTGCATAGGACTTGAAAAGATGCAGACTGATTCTGCATCTACAAATATCATTTTGTATTTTGTGATGACAACTTGAAGGCTGGTCTACATAATATAATATTTATAAGGATTTTCATTTCAATAAATTGAGCTATAAACAGGTTCCTCATTAGTGCATAAAAACCCTCTCCAGGTTGCACAGCTTATTTGTGTGGACAGAATTACTTCTGAAGCAATTTGTCTTTGTTGAGAGTTACAGAAAGTGAAATCTACCTTCGAAGCATGTGTGTGTATTGAAATTCTACACAAAACAATGCTACTACATAATAAAACACTGTGTGGATGGCCCAGCCCAGTTATTCACTGTTTTAATAGTTGGACCTGTTCTGAGAAAGAATGGAACTTGAGACCTGTTCTGAAAAAGAATGGAACTTGAGATCTGCATCCAGCAAATTCTTCAATTTAACGTTAGACCACAAGTCTATGTCTCTGTGTGAGAAAGTAACAATAAAACTATTATATTAATTTTTGGAAGCAACTTTCTTCAATTTGAGTTAGACCACAAGTCTGTCTCTGGGTGAGAAAGTAACAATAAAACTATTATATTAATTTTTGGAAGCAACTTACTTAAGGCACCAAGTGTGTGTGCTAAAAAGCCAAAAAAATTGCTTACTGACACAATTTAACTATTGTTTGATTTTCTAATACAATTTTATCTATCAATGGAATTGTAATTTTTTTGATAAGTCTATTATATGAGATAAGTTGGGGTTTCAGATTCTCAATTGAGTGCAGATAAGGTGGTTGGGACGAATGTTGTAGGTAGTGTTCCATGGGGACATGTCTTCCAAGGTTGGGGGCGTGCCCCTTGCGCTTCCCATGCCCTGGGGGCTGGGAGGCTCCATGGGAAATGTTTCCCAACGCCCCCTTTCTGTGAAACTTGAGGAAACGCAGGTCTAGGAGTTTCCCAGATTGTGGGGCTCCCACACACCCCCTCCTGAAAGTGGGGGGCTCCCACAGGCCCCCACCCCCCTTGAATTTTTAAATTTTTCTACTTGAAAACAAAAATGGTTCATCTTAAATATNAGAAACAAATAAAAAGAAACAAACATCGATATGATATGCTTGGCTATAACGATTACATTTACATTACACTAAACTCTTTAGGAACATAAGAGTTTATATGCCGGGGTTCATATTTTTATTATTTTCCTATTTTTTATAATTTTAGAGACCTTGATGCTTCCTGTTCCCCAAAATACCCCAAAATTTTGGGGTGTCTCCACACGTCCCCAATGTGCTTTTCCCTGCTTCCACGCTTTCGCGTCCCAAAAACTTGGTGGAACACTGGTTGTAGGCAGTGCAGATAAGGTGGTTATGACGAATGTTGTACGCAGGATCATCCAGGCGTTGCATTTGTTTGCCGCGTTTGGTAAAGTGGAATGGGTTATCAGGAATATTGCGGCACATCTTCACTCTTCCCATTGTTTCTCACCATATTCTTTAGCCATAAGATCAATCTGGAATGGGTTTTGGTCCTCATCGGATCTTGGTCATTATAATAATAATAATAATCTATTTTTAAGGTCACCACCAAGCGAGACAAGAGACCCCCTCTGCGCAGTAATTTAACTGCTAAATTTTACTGAGGTCTGAATTTAAACCTGTGACCTCCTAAGAAGAAATACATGCTCCCCTATTGTAGTGGTCCCCCATTGGCATGGAGATTTCCAAATTGCAGCAACCCTAGACCCCCTAAGCTCACATAATGGCCGCTGCATCAATTTGATCTCTTCTAGATGATCTGTACAGGATCTGGTTGGTCGTATTATGAGGGACTTGCCCTTGCAGGTTTTCTCTCTAGAGTGCAATGTAGAGAATAAATCAGGGGATACACGGAGCAACTACATTAGAGGTTTGACTCACTGGTTTCTGATATATTCATGTCTCAAGCTTCTTTGTGACGCTTTGTCTGGAGCGAAGATGGATATATCATTGCTTCAATTCATCGAGTTCGTGGATTTGCAAGGACATCGTTGTCCCCGACAAAAGCCCAGATCGGGGGTCAATTAAGATGGGGTCTCATTGTCGAAACTTGTCTAGAGCCCGTTATAGGGCAAAAAGGCTCTCCGACTCCGATTCTGGTCCCAATGATTGGGAAAATGAACTCAAGAATGTGACTGGAGGTGATCGAAATCCTGTTCTCCCGTAGATAGATTAGCTTTGAAGGTTTATGTAGCGGAGTTCTGATAGGTACCCTTGCTAGAGTTTCCGAAGACGACCAATATGAAGACATCCAATTCGTCGAATATTCAGACGACCCTACGGAAGGTATCCGAATTTTCAAATAGGCGAGGTTAGCTTCGGTTAAGGATTGAAGATGACATGGGGATGTATTAGGAGATCTTGAAGACTTTACTATGGCGAGTTGTCTAAATATGGGATGAATTTTTCTTGTATCTGGCTGGTTTTTATTAGTTTTTGGACATGAATCTTTACTAAATTTTTAAAATGGTTAAAAATACTGTTAAATCTTAGACTTAACAAAGTGTAGGTTTGGTGTTTTCAGTCTGCATTTAAAATTGCTCAACAAACAACAGAAATTAAAATTTTTTATGGATTAAATTCACAGAATTCCAAAAAAAAAATGAATTTAATAGTTTTTGGACATGAATCTTTACTAAATGTTCAAAATGGCCAAAAATACTGCTAAATCTTACAAAATGTAGATATGAGATTTTCAATATCATTTGATTTTATTTCTGCACTTAAAATGGCTCAACAACCAATAGAAATTACAAATTTTATGAATTAAATACACAAAATTCCAAAAAAAAAGAACATAAACGTCAAAATCGTCTCCTACTTAGTCAGCTCCTTTAAAAAGGCCTATGAAAGTTTTTTTTTTGCGCTGTGGATGAATACTGTCAGGAAGCTGTCAGCAGTTATAAAGATTACGCAGCCGTTATAGAGATTAGGCAGGTGAGGTTGGTCCATCGGTACAGCGGAAGTTCAGGACCATTAACGCTATTGTGGTCGTGGTTGGAATTTGACGGACATTTGCTTTTCAGTAGGCATTTTAGTTATCAAAACATTGTTAAAAATTTTGACAAACCGTCTTAAAGAACGGAAAACATTGGAGTAAGCTATCTACCCGATGATTTGCACCGGGACCTACAAAAACGCTGTTTAGTGATAGCTTACTCAGTTATCTTTCCCTTAGGTAAAGCCAAGCTATACGGAATTGGAACTGGAATTGGCTGGAGCTGTGAAAACCAAAATTCGATAACAAACACTTATAAAGATTGAAAAACAAATTTTTGTCATGCTCACAGATTTCATCTATCCATATTGTTTCAGAAAAAATGTAACTTTTAGAAATGCTGAAAATGCTTTAGAGGCAAAGCTCCTCTGTCAAGGAAGATTGGCTATGAGTTACACTGAAAATATGGACATGATGGGTACACCTTAATATAAAATAACCTTTTGATATAAAAGAAACTTTTCTGAAATGCTATATTGTCTTCAACTAAAACAGGTCGGAAATAGGAAATAAAAATTAGTTGATTCTCGAGTTAAGAGAGCTTAAATATTCGCATTTCTGATAGAGGAAGACTGCTGTTTTGGCAATCTCGAAATGTCTACTAAAACTTTGTAAAAAAATAGTAAGAAGAAACTTAGAAATATCAATGATAAAGAAGATTTTTTAGTGAAGTATTAACCATACTTTTTGCAAACATTTCAGTTAGTACTTCTCAATCTTTCTTTGCAAATTCTCGCAGTTTTCTATGGAGGCCCGGATAAGAACGAATGCTCCATGGACGTGTATGGCCATCGTTTGCTTGTCAACAAGGGTATGACTATGGTGAGAATTTGTGCTGAACATTCCTCTTAGACTCCAACAAGTCGGCAGAAGCATGGTGAACTTTCATAGTAGAATCGTGGCCAAATGTTCTTTTAAAGAGTGAAACCTTTTATAACTCAATTATTAATAGGATGAATTTTAATAGGTTGAACTTTCTTTGTAGAATCCAAGTAGTCATTGTAAAACACCTTATCACATTGTGAAGTATTAACTGAAATGTTTGCAAAAAGTAAAGTTAATACTTCACCAAAGCACCTTCTTTATTATTGATATTTCTACGTTTCCTGTTATAATTGCTAATTTCCAAAACATCAGTCTCCCTTTATCAGAAATGTGAATATTTAAGCTCTCTCAACTTGAGAATCAACGGATTTTTATCTTCCTGCTTAAGGGGTGTTTTAGTTGAAGACAATCTCGCATTTCAGAGGGATAGCACTCTTTCCTGTGCAACTCATAGCGAATCTTCATTGAGGGAGGAGCTTTGCTCTAAGCATTTTCAGTATTTAGAAAACCTCGATTTTTTCTGAAACTATATGGATGGATGAAATGTGAGCACAACAAAATTTTGTTTTCCAATTTGTGTAAGTGCTCGTTATCTAACTCCGGTAATTCCAATTCCATAAGTCTTGATTTCATTGAAGGGAAAGGTAATGGAGTAAGCTATCACTAGACGGGGTTGAATGAGCCTGGTGCAAATAGTGGAGTATGCTTCCATAAGCAAGTAAGTGATTCCACAAGTAAGTGGATTGCAGTTGATGGTTGTTATTTTATATATGTAATAACTAAAATTGAAATTTTCCCATTTGATTGAAAAGTATGTAGATGAATTTGCTTTCTATGAATGGTTTTGTTTTCATTTCATTTTTTTTCTTTCTTATATAGGTTTAGTGTTCTCTCAATACAGGGTCAGACCCTTCCTTTTAATTCTTTTGTCTAGCCTCTATGCCCTTCCTTCCTCGGATAAATCAATTTTGAAGTCTGAAAGTAAAAATCTCAGAGAGAGATGGGTACCATTTTAGAAGAAGAATGGCGGTTTTAAACTATGTTAATGAAGGAACTAGCCCACCCACCCACCAAGCATTAATAATTTATCAGCTACCAAATTTACCATGCATCAACAATTTATCATCCACCCAATTTACCAAGTATCACCTATGGAATTTTAGACATGCTTTTTTTTTTGTTATCAGCCTCAAGTAAGATGTTATTTTTATTTATTTTTATAAATTTGATTATAATCTAAAAACAAATTTTAACAAAACTCTTTTGTGTTTTTTCTTAAACATGAAATTGTTTTTGTTATTTTGATATTGAATTGGGTTAACACTTGTGAGTGACAAAGACATGGGTTAAGACTTGTGACGGAAGAAAGGCATGGAAACATGTTTTATCTATTAGCAATTTTTTGAATTTTTTTTATTTGATATATGTTAAAGCTTGGTAGCATTTTATTAGTCTCACACTCTTGGTAATTGGTTGAAACAATTACTTTTTTTCATTGGTAAAAAAACTTCTAATCAAGTTTGAAGTTGAAAGTGATTTGTTCTTATTCATTTATAGCCAAAGGAAAGTGAATGACCCAAAGAAGAAAGTAAGAACCATGAACTAGTTGGTACAAATTTTGACCATTCTCCACAAAAACACATTGAGAATTAAATTGAACCCAGTGGTTGTCATTTTGAATGAAAAAATGTATCAAAACATTGACTCTATATTAGTAAAACTTGTGTCCAAAAAATAGTTTTTACCCAAACAATTTTATATATATTTAATTTACTATGTCAAATTATATAAGTTTATATTATTGTATTTTTATAAAATTAAAATAAAATAAATTATATATATTAGAAAACTAAATGCTTTCAGTTATGTATAAAGCAAAGAGAAACAAACTTATTTGATCAAATTCTTATCAAAGTGCATCATGGATAATACATAGAAAACTCCACTCCAGTGAAAGATTTGTTTAGCTTGGTATTTGCAAGTTCATGTGCAATAATAGTTGTGGAGAATCCAAAATAGTCAATACCTTGGAAAAGCAACCTTATTAAACTTATTTTGACTAAAGAAGGAGAGAACATCATAGTACAATCTGGATTACAAAGTGTTTTTCTTAATGAATCGTATCTACAAATGGCATATTATATTTATTTGGTCTTTTAACTCAAGTCCTTTGGAATAAAATGTCACAATTTCAATTATACCATTCACTCAATATGTTAATATTGAAAATTCTGGTATGTTGCATTACATGTGGCCTAACATTAACCTTTGGAAATGATTCTAGGTTCTACCTTTTTGTTTGTTTTGTTATGTTTATCACTTAATGAACTTCAGATATGTAAGGGGACACATGTTATTATTGAGTTGTGTGTGTCATTGTTAGTAGGTTGTTTTGTTTTACTCTGGATTTTTAGAGTACATGATCAATGAAAAACATGGGTAAATTAGTCCATTGTTATCTTTTAATTGGAAATTAATCTCCTCAATAAAAATATATCTTTTAATTGAAAATTAAAGTGTCATGTAATTTTAATTACACCATTGACCCAACATTGTGTTTATTGCATTACATGTGGCCTAACATTAACCTAAACCTTTAGAAAGGATTCTAGGTTCCACATTTTGTTTGTTTTTAAGTTCATCACTTAATGTATTTAGAATGAATAACGCTGGTACATGTTACTTTTGAGTTGTCTGTGTCATTGTTAGTAGGTTGTTTTGTTCCACCCACAATTTTCAAATAACATTAATTAACTAAAAATACAGGTAAATGAGTCTATTGTTATTTTTAATTGGAAATTAAACTCCTCAATAAAACATATTTTTCAGTCGTGAAGATGAACCGAACTTATGATTCGAAATGTTGACTTTTGTAAACTCCAATGTGGTTCTCCCCCGAAGATTTCACGAATAAAAACATTATTATTGAAGGGTAATTTTTTAATAAAATTGTATTGTTGAAGGGTTTTTTTCCACTAAAAAGTTGTGTGATGGGCAAGATACAAGTTCAAAACGTAAAAAAAATTAGTTGGAAGGGTAGAGATGAAATGAAATTCCAACGTTGTTGGGGATATGGTGACAATTATGGTATTGATAGTTTCCTCATAAGTATCCTTTTGATAAATGGCAAGAAGAGTTACAAACACAATCACCTAGGCTTTTAGGTGTCCCTATCATTCCAATGAAAGAAGCCTTAGGGGATTATATAATTGGGGTTATAGAGGTGGTGGCTTTGTAGGGAAAATATAGATTTGGGTTGCCTTGCGGGTAGCAATGTGATAGGTCATAAGGTATCGAATGCACAAAGAAGAAAAATATCTAGAGGAGAGGGCAAAGGTTTTTGAGAAAGAAGGTAGGTGGTACAAGAATACCAACAGGTGAGAATATTTGTGTATATCACATATTGTATTTTGTATGGAAAACCCTTGTAGGAACATTCCACAGAAGACATATTTGGAAGGGCAATTTAAATGGTTGGCTAGAATAGTATTGGGTTCTAGTGATTGGATATGATCCTTCCTTTCACATACTCTCATGAGGGTGGACTAGCTTTGTGTTTTGGTCCAATGAGGATGTCTTTGATCATCAGGGGTAAATGGTTATTGAGCTTAGGGTTTTCAACCCCAAGTCAGAGGTAGTGATCACCATTCTAGGATGAGTTAAATTTTTGTGCTTCCCTAAGGAGTTTTGGATAGACGAAGGATTTTTTGCTTAAGGGAATCAACTTGGAAAGACGATTTTAGTGAAGCAGACCTACAAGTATAATTGCAAGGGAAATGTGGCTACAATATATGTGTAAATTAACATAAAACATGACATTTTTGAAAGTTTGGATATTATCTCTAAAGCCAAGGTTTTTACCCAAATTTTGGATTACCCCAGTGTACCATTTAGATGTCTATCTTGTCATCAACATGGCCACACTTTTTGTGATAGCCCATTTTTTTCGTAAATTCATTTGGGGGAAGAATCTAGGGATGAGTTCAATTGAAGCAATGAATCTCCTTGAAAAAACAAATAAGCAACTTGGAGCAGGTATTGATGGGGTGGTAAAGTGAAGGTTTGAAGCTAAAGTTGTTGTTGAGAAAGAGATCCACAATTTTAATACTAGTACACACCATGTATGGCTCGAGGTTATAGAGATGCCAATCTTGGCATTCTTATATCCATTCATGAAAATGCTTAACATATTTTCCTAGAAGAGAATTTTGGAGATCTTGTAGCTAAGGTCACGATTAAGGATGGGACTACCCAACTTCTATCCTTGTCTTATGTGCCACATGTAAGTTCAATTATAACTATGAAAAGGCTTCCATTTTTGAATTTTATTTAATGAGGATTAAAGATTGAACTTGACCGAGGGTTTCAAGACCCTTCATGTGTATACTAAGGAGAAGAAAACAATCAATTTTTTTGTTGAAGGATTGGGTCCAGGTGATTCTTTAGCTTAATTCCATTGGTTACTAACCACAATTTTGAATCAGGGGTACTTCTTCTATCGACTTGGTTAGGATATCCTCTACCATCGGTGAAAATGATTATTTTGGAGGTTGATAGATGGAGAGGATGATATGACCTCCATCCCAAAAACTTGACCCCAAAGGGACAAGTTCAGGTGGTTTGGGTTCATATGGTAAGATGTTTATAGACACTGGAACCCCACAGGTGGGGAGAAGGTCCTTTCTTTCCCATGTTGAGGAAAAAGCTATGAATGAGGTAAAATAGGGTTGAAAATTACTTATCACCAAGGAGGCTTAGAGAAAACCAAAGCCCAAAAGAAGTTTTCTCATGAAGATACTTTATCCACATATAAAGGGTTTGGGTAGTAAGCCCAAAAAACAAGCCCTTGCTAGACTAGAAGAAATTGAAAAACCTGATATCATACTTCTCCATGAGATGATGACCAAGGGATAAGACACTGCAGAGATTGAAAATAGTTAAAGGGTTAGGAGTTTACCTTCATATATTTTGATGGAATATTTGGGGCTCCTAATATAGGGTGGAATTTCAACTTATTCCTAACAAGTTCTTTTGGTGTTCTTTTAGGTTTATGCACATGGCAATATAATAAAGAGGCTGAGACAAAGTTTTACTATATTAATTGTGTATGGACCATATGTTGATCAACATATTTTTTAGGAGAGTGTTTTCAATTTAGAGGTCTTTAAGGATGATAAATTAGTAATCGGGGGAGATTTGAATTTCACATTGAACATAATGGAGGTGTGAATGGAGACAACTAGAGTGGATAGGGAAACAATATTTTATTTACATTAGATTGAAGCAATTGGTTTACTTGATGTGGATCCCATCTCAGTCAACCTACTTGTTGGAATATTAGGATATTTAGGGAAGTCGTGTCTAAAATAATTAATAAATTCTTAGTCTTTGCTCCTTTACTGAATTAAGTGGACATGTATATAACTTGGATAGAAGAAGGTAAGCTCTCTAACCATAATCCTATTTTTTTTCAATTTGATTTGAAAGATAAATAACCAAGAGCATCTTCAAATGCAACTCCTCCTAGTTGTAAATGAAATATTTTCAGGAGATGGTGAGGAACACTTGGAGAATGTTTAACCCTAGAAAGTAATTTAGTGAACAATTCTCTTATTCTTTAAAGGATTTCAGAGAGAAGGTGGCTACTTGGCCTATGTTGGAACCTAAGGTTATTCAGGTTCATTACACTTTTGGATCTTCTGGAGATATCCAGCCAAAGGAAATTAGTCGACTAGCAAAGCAGACGATTGGAAGCTTAATTGAGCAGTTGAATAAATGATCGACTTAATGGTTAGAACGAGGCCATGGTCAACTTGACTAGAACAATTGACTAAATTATGAGAGGATGCATATTTCGTGGAAATGGTTAGAACCAACGACCCCTTTTTGTAGACAAGATCATCCTCACTTCAAGTGAGTTTGTTAGATGTAGAGACTATAAAAGAATGATCCTATGGGTTGTGTTGATATCATATTAAATCGATTTGTAAGAAGATTGAAGGATGTATTATGACATTCTGATGACAATGTGTTGTGCTTAAATGTTTTAACGATGTCTTTAGAGACCACTTATTTTCTTGGAACACAATTTCCTTCTACTAATTTATTTTATGTTATATGGTTCATATGAAGAGGCTTCCCAACATGGTAGTAAAATGCTTAGTTTTGACCTATCATATTTTCAACGAATTGTGTTGAGTCAGATCTAGGGTTGATTGACTCTGGGATGAAGATTTGTCGACTGATACCTCTTCTTGAACTTGGATAAGATTTTTTTGATGAGAAGGATGACTTCCAAGATAAAACCTATTGTTCTGAATGGATACAATTATGCAATTTGGGTGCCATCTATGGAAACTTTGTTAAAGAGAAATGGATTTAGGCAGTATACTAAGGCCATTATTCCAGATTTGATGGATGTTTAGGATAAGTTTGTCATTGACGAAAAGAAGGATGAGGCCGTTGGGGTTATCACAACCTACATTTCAAGGGAGTTTCACTTTGATACGAGCAAGATAGACTATTCTCATGCTTCATTTTTAAGAAACTATAGTAGGAATAATACTGATTATAAGACTGGCAAGGTAAGATTGCTACCAATTCCTCAAAATATTCCTTGGATAATTTTGTAGGACATATTTTAACCAATTACGAGGAAAGCAGGTGAATTCCATAACTGATTCAGGCTAAAAATTGAAAAGATGACAGTGGTTCAGCAGATAGCGGAGAGATTGACAATGTTTCACCCAAAAATTGTTGGAGTTTCGGTAGAAAGTGGAAAGGTTGCCGCCGTTTTCATTGAAATTTTAGCGGAGTTTCAGCAGAAAGATTAGTGGATTTTCGGTAAAAAGTTGAAAGATTGGTGGAGTTTTAGCAGAAAGGCTGGCGTACTTTCTGAAAAAAGTGGAAAGTTTGGCATAGTTTTAGTCGAAAGTGTAGCGGAGTTTCAACAGAAAGGTTGACAGAGTTTCGTCAAAAAGTGGAAAGGTTAGCGGAGTTTCGACAGAAAGTGTAGCAAAGTTTCAATGGAAAGATTGACGTAGTTTCGCCAAAAAGCAAATGGATTGGCATAGTTTTTGCGGACAACAAAATTCAAAAGTGCCCGAATGAAGTTCGATGGACTTAACAGACATCAACAATTTTCTTCACCAATCCTTGTAAAGGGATTTCAGCAATTGCAGAGGACCACCCATAATTTCAGCAAAATGCATCCTCAGAGAGTGGCTTGTGTTAGAGTCGCAACCAATGACTATTGGAAAATAGTGGTGTTTGTTGTTCATTGATTGTGGTTAATCGAACAGTTCCATTATCAAATACCATGTCCACTCTGTATGGTCCCAACCATATGGTGTGCGACTTCCCTTTAAAATCTCTCTTGAATCGTGAACCGTACAATAAGGCCCAATCTTTCAGATAACATCTTCTTCTTAATAAACTTGTCATGCCACTTAGAGCGTTGTTGTTGACTTGCTGAATTCTGGTGTACAACAACTATACACTTCTCATCAAGATCCTTAAATTGATTCAGCTGGTCCTTTTGGGCTTCTGTCAAATCCAGGCTTGCTTCTAAAGCGGTCCTCAAATTTTTAATCTCGAGTTCAACATGCAAGACAACAATTTTCCCATATACCAATTCATATAGAGAGACCATGTGGTGTTGCACCATGTGGTTCGATATTCCCATAATGCTTTAGGAAGTATTTCATCCCAATCTATACGATGACTCTTCACAGCCTTTGTGAGAATAACTTTATTTGTACTTTCCACTTGACCATTGTCTTGTGGATGATACGGTGAAGTTATCCTGTGTTGGATATGATATTTCTGAAAGAGGGCTTCAATTTTATGAGATACAATCTGTGGTACCCCATCTATGAATATCTCATTAGGCACCCCAAAGTGAGTGAAGATTCCTTCAAACAAGAAATCTACAACTGCTTGATCAGTAGCTCTCACTAGGGTTGTGGCCTCCACCCATTTAGTCATATAATATGTGCAAACCAGAATGTAAACTTTTTTTTTTAAAGGAGGGTTGATAGGCCCTACAAAGTCTAGGGCCCATCTATCAAAAGGTTCAACCATCAATTGTGGTTGAAATGGCATCTCATCCAATCTATTAGGTTGACTCATCCTTTGGTAGCTATCACAGGATTGCACATACTTCTTTGCATACTGAAACAAAGTTGGCTAGAAGTAAGCCATTATTAACACCTTGTGTCCAGTCCTTTTATCAGCAAAGTGCCCCTCGCAAGGTTCGTCGTGATAAGACTTTAGGATACTATGGATTTCATCTTCGCTTAAACATTGCCTGATTTCCAAGTCTAGCCCTGTGTAAAAGAGATACCATTCTATCCAACAGTACCTATCACTCTACTATACAATCCTTCTTCTTTCCATTTTTGATAGATGTGATGGAATCTTCCCTATAACAAGATAATTAGCAATGTTTGCACACCACGGTGAGTGAACTAAAACTGCAAATAGATGTTCATCAGTAAAATAATTCTCAACGGGTGAATTATCATCATTATTGGTTAGTCAAGAAAGAAAATCAACAACACCATTCTCTTTTCTTGGTCTTTAAATAATAGTGATATCAAATTCTTGTAACAACATAAACCACCTAGTCACTCAAGCATTAGTAACAGGTTTATTCATTAAATATCTAATAGCCAAGTGATTGATATGCATAAAGGTAGGGTACCCGGTAATATAGTGTCTGAATTTGTTGATGACATAAATGACAACAAGGAATTCTTTCTCATTTACTATGTATTTGAGTTTAGCAGGAGCTATATTTTTACTGATATAGTAGATAGCATACGGATTGTGATATTCCTGCTATCCCAACACAACCCCAATAGAATTATCTAAAGCATCAATTTTTTTTGGAAAGGTAAGGCCCACGCAGGATAGGTGTTGTAGATAATCTTTTCTTTAATTATGCAAACACTTTCTAACATGCATTTGTCCAATGGAATTCAACATCTTTCATTAGTAAGGTTAATAGAGGAGATGATTTCTTAGAATTCTTTTCAATAAAGTGTTTATAATAACCAGCATGTCCAAGAAAACTACGTACCTCCTTCTACGTTCCAGGAATAGGGATGTTCATAATTACCTTTATTTTGACAGGGTCCACTTGTGTTCCTGCAACAGATATAGAATTCCCAAGGACTAAACCTTTACTCATCATCATGTGACATTTTTCAGTGTTGAGGGACAAGTGAGTCTATTCACAACGTTTTAATACCTTTTCCAGATTTTCCAAAGCCTCATCGAAACTATTACCATAAGGGGTAAAATCATCCATGAAAATTTCCATACAGTCATTAACCATCTTTGAAAAGATTCAAATCACAACTCATTGAAATGTAGCTGGTGCATTGCATAATCCAAAAGGGAGCACCGTATATGCAAAGGTCCCCTAAGGTCATGTGAAGGTGGTCTTGTCTTGGTCTTCAGGGGCAATTTGAATATGATTATACCTTCTAAATCCATCTAAGAATTAAAATAATTTCTTCCCAAACAGGGTATCCACAAATTGATCTATAAATGGCAAAGGGAAATGGCCTTTTTGTGTAGCTTTATTCAGATTTCGGTAATCCACACAGATGCACCATTTACCATTTTTCTTAGGCACAATTACTAAGGAGAAACCCATCCACTTTCTGAAATGGGATAAATAAATACCGTCTTTAAAAGTTTTTGAATTTCCTCTTTCACAATGTCTCTCAAATTTGGATTCATTCTGCACTGGGGTTGACATATGGCCTGGAAATCATTTTAATGTACACATATCAAAGGCAATACCTCTCATGTCCATCTATTCCCACACAAAGGATCCCTTATGTTGATTCAGTAGTGTAGTCAAACGTTCCAACTCGTCAGGTGCTAGATTGTGATAAACATTCAAGGTTTTCTAGGCTCAATCTCTATTGGAAACTCTTCAACTTCTCAATTATCGAAACAATTTCAGCATTTTTAGCTAGGACATCCTCAGTAAGTTCTTGCTCAAGTTCACTCATGGAACTATCCAGGATCTGATATGCATGTTGGGTAACCATCATTGGCTCACTAATGAAACTATTGATAGTATCATCTTCACTTTCATATTTAAAAGCCAAGGCCCTCCCTATAGTAAAAAAAGGTTGAGTGTTTTATTCCTCTTCCAAGTCTAAACACATTATACAAACCGACGAGAACTATATACTCACAACAAGAACTCTAGCCCTAAAAATCCATTTTTTTGTGTCAAAAACACCAAAATCAACCTTCAAATTGAAACATGATGTTACGAGTAGCACTCTTTTTTGTTTCAAGGTTAAAAATACAACCATTGCATTAAAAACTCACATTGTTGCTAACAATAGCCTTTAAATCAACCCTTGAATAAAACACTAATGCTACTAGTTGCACACAGGTTTTTTCAAAGGCCAAACTTATAACTTGTTAGAAAGCATGGACTTAACAATCAGTGTTATTGGTAGAAAAATATTAAAAACAACCTCTAAATCAAAAAGTAGTGCTAACATTGTAGCATTTTTGAAACCATAGCCTTGAAAAATAAGGCCTCCCCTTTTCATAGTCATCATTTCCCCCTCCCCTTTTTTATTTTTATTTTTATATATTTTTTAAAACATTTATATAAAATAAAAATAAAAAAAACACAAACAAAAAAGACATTTTATTATTAGATAGTGTGATATAGTTTTTAAAATAAACTTTAAAATTTTTATTTATTTTTAAACAAAATCATACTACAAATTGAAAAAAACATACAACTTTTATAAAAAAAAACATAAAAAATTAATATATATATTTTTAAATTAAATAGATTTTTAAATCAAAGCTATTAAAATTTTTTAAAACAGAATTAAAAAAAAAAATATTAAAAATTAAAACAATTTTAAAAATTAAAAAAAATGGTAACTAACCCACCCCTCCCCTCGCACCCTCCCTTCTCCCCCTCACCCTCCACCCCCTACTAGCCTCCACTTACTCCCTCCCACCCCTTGCTGCCCCCCTCTCCCCTCCCCCATGCCCCCTTCCTCGCTCCCTCCACCTCGGTTGCCACCCCTTCACCCCCTTCAGTCTCTCCCCGGAGCCCTTTTCGTTTCCCACGGGCGCCTATCGAGCCACGACTCGATGTCTGGGCTCGATGGGAGCCCACAGGAGGTGGAAAGGGCTATGGGGACTGACAAAGGGGGCTGAAGGGGTGGCGACCGAGGCNAGGAGGGAGGAAGGGGGAAAGATGGAGGGGAGAGGGGGGAGAGGAGTGGGTGGGAAGGCAGGGAAGGTGGGAGGAAGGGAGTGCGGGGGAGGGGAGAGGTGGGGGGGAGGGGGGAGAGGGAGGGAGAGCGGTGGGAGGGAGCGGAGGAGGGGAGGAGGTGGGTTAGTTAGGTTTTTTAAATTTTTAATGTTTTTAATTTGATTTTATTAATTTTTCATTTTTCATTTTAATTAATTTTGTAAGGTTTGCCGTTACACCAAAACCTGCAGATGTTGGTAAACATTTGAAACCCAGCACAAGGTCCTATCACCAGGAGTGGTGGTTAAACCACTTGTTTTATATTCCCAGAGGTGCGGCAGTTATACCATGTGGAGGTACCCGATACTCCAACACCCCGCCTCCGGCGTAGCTCAGGGGAATTGAACCTGAGACCTAAGCTCTGATACCATGTAAGGTTTGCCGTTACACCAAAACCTGCAGATGTTGGTAAACATTTGAAACCTAGCACAAGGTCCTATCACCAGGAGTGGTGGTTAAACCACTTGTTTTATATTCCCAGAGGTGCGGCAGTTATACCATGTGGAGGTACCCGATACTCCAACAAATTTTTTAATTTTTTTAAAGTTTTAAACATAATCTTTATTTAAATTTTAAGAAAATTTTAAAATTTTAAGAAAATTTTAAAATTTTAATAATAAAAAACTTTACAAAAATTTAAATTTTTTTAATAAAAATTTCAAAATTTTTATAAAAATTTCAAAAATTTTAATAAAAAAAATATCTTTATTTTTATTTTTCTTTTTTTTCAATAACCTTATGATTTTTTTAAAATATTTTGTTTAAAGGGTTTTTATCATCGTCTTTTTTAAGTTTTTTTTTTTAAATTTTTTTATTGAGTATTTGATTTTTTTTTAACATTGTTATACTTTTTCTTAAATATTAATAAATAATTTCCAACATTTTTTTTAAATTGGTCTTTTTTATGGGATTAAAAAGTAATCAGCTGCAAAAATTTGTAATTTTATCCCCGAAAAAAATTGGGCTCTACCAGTAGCACCATTTTTTGATTCACGGGTAATAATAGCCATTAAATGGAACCTATAAAAAAATAGAACTTTTTAGAGTTCTTGTCAGGTTGTATAATGTGTTTTTACCCATAATGGAGTTTCAACATCTAAATTTGGTTTAGCTGAAGGATAAAGGGTCAATTTTTTTGTGTCAGTTCCATCAGATATTGCCATACATCCTAATCTACACATAATGTGTGCATCTGCGGTGGCCAACCAATGTCTTCCCAAAATGAGTGGAGGTCCCCCCAACTGAGATTTGGGTTGTAAAACAAGAAAATCTTCAGGATATTCCCATGAATCAACAGAGACTACCAAGTCATCCAAAATTCCATCAGGTCAAATCATGGATCTATCATCCAATTCTAATACAGTGGGGGTTGGTATGAGATTAGTGAGTCCCAATTTCTTTACAGTCTCAATAGTCATCACATTTATTATTGCACCCAAATCAACTAAAACATAGTGGGATCTTAGTATACCCAATATGCTGTGTAACTATGGGATTGCCTAGATCGTCATATTTAGCCAAAGGAATCTTTCCCATCATTAATTTAGACAATTTCCCAACCAAATGAACTGTAAGAGGATCTTTAGGCTTCCTACCTGGTTTCTTCACACAAAGGACTCTAACAGTTTTAACATAAATGGGTACATCTTGTAGGGCTTGCAATAATGGGATCTTAACATAAAGATTTTTCAATTCCCCTAAAATGTTAAAGCATGGTTGCTCTATTTCTTTCTGTAATGCTAATCACTCAGGGTATGGTGGATTTCTTAGAATTTGTACATGGGTGGTTTTTAATGTGTGTCTTAGACGATGTTTTGACAAGTGTTTCAGCAAGTGTTTCAGGATCCTAAAGAATGGGGATTGGTGTACCGACTGGGGTTTCAACCTGTTTATTCGTTCTTTCTTCAATCACATGGGATGGAACATCCTCAATGATAATAGGTTCTACCACCCTCCCACATCGTAGATGTAATTCATTACATGGGATAGGAGTGATAGAGTAAGATGGCATGTTTAATGTTTCAACTTGTTGCACTTCCTTATTGTTGGGGCTAGGATTAGGTTGAGTAGGCAGCTGAGGTCGTAGTGGTGCAGTGTTAGTAGGGAATTGCAGCTGTGGTTGTTGATACTATGGTTGTTGAAACTGTGGGTGAGGAAATTGGTTCCCTGGATAAGGATTTCTCCAACTTGGAGGTCAATGGGTTGGTGGTTTGGATAAGGTGACCATGACATCCATGGTGTAGGATATTGCATTGTAGGTTGAGCGGATGGGTGCCACTGAGTATTAGGACTGGAATATTTTGGAGGATATTGATTATTCATATTATTCCAAGAATTAAAAGATGTGGTAGGATCTGGATTCATACCTGGAGCACAAGGTTTCCAAGGCTTCTTTTGTGAAATGAAGAAAGCTTGTTCCACGTCCACACTTGATTCCTGAAGGACTGCCTTAAATTTTGGTAGTGAGGGACAATCCTTAGTATTGTGATCCAAATCACATAGATCACATACATTGACCTTGTCAAAGGGGCATTCTCTTAATGGATGATTTTGTCTGCATTTTGCACAAAATATATCCAATGCCAAATCTGCCTCGGACTGTCTCTACTTTGATTTTAAAACATCCAATTGTGAGGAAATAGAACTCATCATATTAGTTTTAAGATTTTCGAGAAGATTACCTATTTCTGCTCGTGTAGCTCCACCACTGACTGACTTTTTTGCTCTCATAAAAACATCTTGGTCTCTTGTGCTGGTTCTAGAAGAACCTCTAGAGTATCTTCAACACAGATCCACAATATGACCAAAGGATTCCCTTGAGATCTCCCCCCTTCCCAGCAGGTTAAGCATATCCCAACAATATTCTCTAATTCCCCGCAATAAGATGATTTTGAGAACATCCTTTCCAATATCAGCATGACCAGATCTTTGTAAATTATATAAAAGTCTTTCTACAAAATCTTCCAAAGTTTCATCCTCTTTTTTAAACATTTTGAACAATTTCTCCCTCCTATCTTTAGTTCTGCAATAATCCTAATATTTAGCAAGGAATACATATTTCATTTGGTGTTGGCATGCAGTTTTGTAGATAGTTAGTTACGCGGCACCGAGGATGATGCGCAAGGTCAAAGTTGGTGCGTAAGGCGGAAGATGGCATGCAAGGAAGTTTGGTCATATTTTGTGTATTTTGTAGATTTCGGTCCAAATAGTTAGGAAGTTGATTTAAGTGGACCACGTTGTAAAAGGCTCAAGCCTATAAATAAATCTATGAGTTGTAATGTTGATATAATTTTGGAGAGATCATATTGGTGTATTTGAAGAAAAAATGTGAAGACCGTTCTCTATTTTGATGTGAAGCAATATATGACAGGATTTGATGGAGACACTGTGTCTTTTCGCTTCTTTCTACTTTCCTGTTTTCCTGTGATGTGATATGAATGGATCAATACTGCAATATGATACTTCTTTCAGAATGATGTGATGATTTCATGTTTTGAATAATATTATGTTGGTCGACTTGTTTATGCATCGATTCTCCTACTACGATATGACTATGTTGATCTGATGAATGATGATATGAATTTATTATGAATGAAGCATTGCTCGATCTGTGAAGTAATGGTGTGATCATTGAACAATAGATGCACAAAACCTCCTTCTTACTACAGAAACATGGTTCAAATAGTTCTCCCTTGAAAATCTTGGGTGAGACCTCATCTACTTCCTACGTGTTGCTGGATAGGGTAAAACCTATCTGGGCCGGTGCTCAGGGAGATCGCTGCGTTAAGTGTGTCGACAAAGAGTGAACCCTTGTCGATGGATCCGTGTCAACAAATGGTTCCATTCCCTGGACCGTAGTGCATGGAGAAGGAGGACATGTTGTGGCATCCGACGAGACCAAATATTTAAGATTGGTTTGACCAGAAGGCTCATGAATTTTCTGTGGAGGAGAATCATAACCCTGGATTGACGACATAAGAGTGGATGGGAAGGCACCTGTATTATGATCTCCACAAGTACTTTTTCTCTGAGTTTTAGATCATCTTGTATGAGTGGTTCACGTAGTTGACCTATCAGAAGACAAATTTTCAAGGAGGCGAACCCACTTGTTGGACCCCAGAGCTGATCTAGCAATTGTAGGAGGTAGATAATGGAGCATTAAGGGTTGTCGAAGTGTGGCTTGATATCATATTGGAAGTCTACATCACTGAGTTCACTGTCGATGTAGTCAAATATTACAGCGATGTAGAAAGGGAGTTCTTCAAAAGACCAAGAGGTAGGTTTCTGTTGTCATTGCAACTTTCAATTAAGGTGCTCATCTGTGAAAAAGGCATATTGAAGATGAAGTCTGACGAGTAGAGACCTGGTGTGCGAAGGTTGCGGGTACCGTGGAGACGAGGGTTAGATGGAATGATTCGGGGTAGATGGATGGGAGTTATGATGAGACAATGAGGGAAGATGAGGAAGGGAGTGGTCTTCTGCAAAGTGGAGTAAGGTTTCAGCAAGAGAAAAGGTAGAGGACAGGAGAGAGTCTTGTTGCGACCAAGACAAGAGGCTATGAGAGAAGATCAAAAGGGACAAAGTGAACCTACAGTGATGAAGGAGATGACCAGGCTACACACGAGCCTAAGGAAAGACCAACCTAGAGCAACAACGTATCCACACCTCCCTGCACTGCGCCCCACTCAGGAAGAAATACGAGCTTAACACCAAGTTGTCCAACGTGTCATCAAGACTCTAATAGTAGCAGATCAGCGGACATAGGAAGAAGGCCCAGGATGGCGGGAGATGATGTAAAGTTACCTCTATTTAAGGGGAATATGACTGAGGATCCGAGCAATAATGGTTTCTGTGCAAAGCATATTGGACTGTAAAGCAAGTTCAGGATGATGATGTTAAGAAAGGTCAGTTGGCGATGACCTTTCAAGGTCACGCACTGGATTGGTACATGAAATTTACACAAGTTCCCACGGGACTCCAATGAATACTCTGTCCCATATCAGGAAAGGATTGATCCAGGAGTTTAGAAAACCTAAGTCTCAAGCACAATATATCACAAAGTTAAAGGAGATCAAGCAATATCCAAATGAGACTATTTGGGATTTTGATCACCGATTCAAGAGGCCGATGGAAAAAGTTAGTTTTGGAATGACTGATGTACAAAACAAGGATTGGTTCATTGCGAAATTAGTACCACACATCAGGGATTCGGGATGCACTTGATGCAACAAAATATTGTGACACAGAGAGAGGCTCTAGATATCACGATGAAGCTAGAAGCTTCACCTGTTGGTGAAACTGCAGTCGGTATGAATCAGATCCAAACACAACTGGCGAACCTGATGATCGAATTGGAAGATATCAAGAAAGGAAGAGAGCATCATGAGGAGATTTGGTGTATTCGATGTCATGTGGAAGGACATCATAAGGTTCAGTGCCTAGATTTTTGAAACTACCTGCTGTCAGGAGCTCCAAATCCATTGAGTCATGGCGACATGTCGTGGTGCCATTAAAGGAAATTTCAAATCAAAATGGGCCTTTTAACTCTAATTCAAATTCCATGTCAGCATGTGTTAGCCAATGAAATTGATTTAAATTTGAAATACCGTATAGGTCTTAAACACTTTTTTAATATAAATTTGGGGATAGGTATCATAAAAAAACTACTTTTTTTGTTTGTATTTTTGACATATCTCCCTGTGTTTTTACTCAAATTTCATTCAAGAGAGCTCGTTCGATGTAGAATTAAATTCCACATCCAATGGGTACCCACTCGGCATACGTTTTACGGATCCTTCTACCCCAAAAACAAGAAATACCTGAAAAAATGTGATGATGATGTCATCATCACGTTTTTTCAGGTATTTCTTGTTTTTGGGGTAGCGGGGTGTGTCAAAAGTATGCCGAGTGGGTACTCGTTGGATGTGGAGTTTAATTATGCATCCAAGGAGCTCTCTCGATCTAAATTTGAGTAAAAGCACAGGGATGTATGTCGAAAATACAAACAAAAAAGTAGTTTTTTTCTTTTCTTCCTCCAAAATTAATAAATATTATTTTATTATTTTAACTATTATTTTATTAATTTCTTTTAGGAGGCCCATTTTGAGTTGAATTTTCCTCTAATGTTTGTCTATAAAGTTCATGGACATCGACATGAAGATTGTGTGTTTATGCAAAAGATGATCATGAAGCTGACGAATTTGTATTGCATGTTTTGTCGATCTGTTGGGCATGAAGATAAGGACTGTTGAGCATATGATTTTATCCAGGAGAGGACACTGGATGCATATTATGTGAAGGGAGAATACAATCGAATGATGGAGAGACCGTCACCACAGTAGCAACCACAGGTGGTATAGCCACAATCGTAGCCACAGTCGCAACTGCAACCGCAGTTTGTGCCACAACCGTAGTTTTCTTTGCCGCCACCACAATACAATCAAATGCAGTGTGCTTTGCAGCAGTCCCAGTATACTCAGGCAACATACACTCAACCTCAGTATGCACAACCACAGCCGAATCCTGCGCTGCAGAAATAGTTCAATCAACCGCAGTATCAACAACAAGGAGGATTTTGTGGAGGATGAAGTGGAGGTTTTGGTCGAGGAGGAGGATGAGGTCACATACCTGTGCAATGTTATAATTGTGGAGTACTGGGAAATTATTAGAGAAATTTCCCAAACCTATAAGCGCAATGTACTTATTGTATCGCTGTGGATCACACTATGTAGAACTGTTTGCAGTTGATCGCGAAGTGGAAAGCAAGGAAAACTCCATAGTTGTAGAACCAAAACCAGAACTAGATTCTGAATTAGAACCAAAATGCAATTCAGAATGTGAATCATCCAGTGAATCTGACACCGAACCATAACCAAGGACCAATAGTTGTGAAGATCTCAGTGTACTGATGTTGCTGTAATTACTCGCGGAGGTGCGATGATAGGAGATGATGGCCCAATTCCACAAGTCTGATTGACTAGAAACAAGAAGGTGCAATTCAATGTTGACACTGAGAGGGATACTTTCTCTGAAGCATGTGATGCGATCAGAAGAGATCCGGGTAACTTTCCTATTTATGAAATGCCACCTATTGTTTATTCAACTTTGGTAGTAGGACCATCATGACAGCATGTTACCTTGCAAAACTTATTTGAAAGTTGTCTGTTGCTGGAAAAAGACCCTGATGCGCTCACCAAGATTACGAGTTTGCTGCATCGACCAGGGAAAGGGAAGAGGGAGTCTGGTGTGAACTCCATACACAAGAAGAAAACAAGGAAAGAAATTAGAATGAATATTCATATTGGGGATTATGAGGTAGATGTTATCACCTTGTAATTTTCCTATGGTTGCGGTAGGAAGTCACAGGGGTAACCATTTCAACCAATCTTTAGATTGTATTGTAGCCAATACAGTCAAAGAGGGCTCTCTCTTTGTCACAGAAGCATTCACATATACATATGGATTTAAACAAGCAGTCAAAAGGATATATATTTGATGAGAACAAGATATTTGCATATTTAAAGATGGTAAAACAGACAAACAAGAAGTTCCATTGGGAAATGGATTCACAACCTGAATCAATCAAGGGAATTACAGTGAAAATGAGGGGAGATTTTCCTTTTTAATCTGAGGCAAAGTAGGTGTTACATTCAATCAAATATCTTTAAGTGGTGGTAGGAGAGAGGGGAAAAATCCCAGTGAAGCAAGAGGGATCTGTCTGTGAATGAATCTCTTGTACCACCTTTAGCAGCAACAACAGTAAGGCCAATAACTGATATGGAGCACCTAATAGAGGGTGAATTCTATAACAGTCATCATAAACACATCAAAAATGTAGTATCTGATACAAGGAGTGCTTAATAAAAATAATTCCTCACATACAACTAGAGAGCATTAGCAGAAAATTACAGAAATGGACATGATGCAAACAGGAAACATGAATTGAATGCAGAACACCGTGATGAATCTCAGAAACGCAGAAGAATACTTCTCATTAACACTTACAAGAAAGTTTACAGAGATATGAAAACCAAGAGAAGAATGCTTCCGAATGAAAGTTCCAACCCTTTATTCCTCTCTCGAGGTTACATTTATAGTGTAATCCCCCCCGATATGTATCTCAAAATAGGGCATCAAAATCAGTTACAAAAATTGGATCAAACCCGAATGATCATGCCGAATCCTTAAAAACTCATGAGGTGGCAGATTCGCCATGATTTTACACATAAAATAGGAAATACGGAGAAAGAGACACGCTGGAGAAAAAATGGCAATCCGGCATCTGGGATACAGGCTCGCTTGATTGAAAATGATGTTTCAGAGCACCTCTTAACGGTTTCACTCTCCTAGGAGAAATATGCAACATCGAATTTATCCATGCTCCATCTCCATTTCGCACATATACTGATCTTTTTCCTCCTCGCACCTTTGTACATGTGAAATAAACCACAACCGCAGATCTTTTCTACAAGAAATCTCAACTGTCCCACGATGTGGTCACTTGCGGAATTTCACGATCCCTTATCTTGTTAACCTTCAGACATACTTCCATTGCGAAATCAACCAGGAACATAGATCCAATCAGCGCCATGATCTCCGCCATCCAAAAACGTAGGGTCTACAAGATTTTGTGGTGCCTCCTCCTGCTAACTTTTGCACATGCTTGGGATGTGAAGTACATCTCCACCATAGATCTGGCCCACTCAAAATCATGACCGTTGGAATAGCCAGACCCTACAAGATTTCACAGCCTTCTCATAAGTTATCCTTCGTGCATGTAACTTCCGTGAAATATGCTTCCACCGTAGATATTTAGCTTCTTTAGATCTCAACGATTGAAATCTGAAGGATATAATGAATTTCACGACCCTCCACAACTTTACAAACCATGCATCTTTCCATGGAAAAATATTCCTCAGCTGTCGATTTGCTCTGCTATGTATTTACACCGTTCATTTTCACCACCACATAAACTGTAGAACCTTTTTTACATCTTTCAAGGGCTTATGATAAGGAAATTTCTGACCTTGTTCCTCCTTTCATTGGCCTACTCCTTTGCTAACTGTTTAGCCCAAAATAGTGCTAACAGATTCGCAAAAGATCTTCAAGATTTAGCATTGGCGCTAACCAGGTGCTAACAATGACTCCAAATCAGGGATGCTATCCTCCTTGTGAGGTAGTAAATAACTCCGTAGACTAAGTTCCTTCTCCATTGGGTTAGCCCCAATCTTGCCTGAAATTCTCAAACTCTGTTCTAGTGTCTGCAACTTCAAAATTTTCCTAAAAATAAAAAGCAAATGACAACACCTCTTGGGGACCTTACTGCCTTCGCCTCAGGCTTTAAGTCCATCAGATATTTTTCCACACATGCAATGTTTAAAATAAATAACATATACAATGACAAAGGAGCCGAACTTTCTTTGAGGAGCCTCTCATTTACAGGAGCTCCAAATAGTAGACCACCCTCCATCTCATCCAATTCATAGGCATTCTTTCCTCTAAAGGTTGCAATTTTATATGGGCCCTTATATAGGTGATCTAACTTACCATGCTTCCCTTTCTCCTCATGTGGTGCATCCCAAAAAAAAACTACATCTCCCAACTGGAAATCATCAGGCTTCATCCTTCTGTCAAATATTTCTTTCATTTTCTCCTAAAATTTTGGAGTTCACAAATAAGTGCTCCCTTTATTGTTGTAGTTCAATCAACTGATACATCCTCCTCTGAGTCAGATGTGTTTCTGTTTCCTCTTCCTGTACCAATTTCAACACTGGCAAGCTCAGGGAACTAGGAAGAATCACCTCAGATCCATAAACCAGTTGGAAAGGTGAGGTGCCAACGGGCTTCTTCACGCTGATTCTGTCAACCACAAAGAATGAGTCAATTTTGTGTGTCAGGCCTTGCTGTTATCCTACAATAGCTTGTTGATGATTATCATGAGGCTCTTATTTGAAGATTCTTCTAGCCCATTTCCCCGAGGATAGTAGGCTGTGGAATGTCTCAACTGCATGTGATATTTGAAGCAAAATTCCACCATTTTCTTAGACTTGAATGTAGGAGAATTGTCTGTGATTATCTTCCTATGAACCCCAAATATTGACAGGATATGTTCCTCCATAAACTGCATGATCACTGTCTCGGTAGCTTGTCTTGTGGGGATGGCCTCAATCCATTTCATGAAGTAGTTAGTGGCAGTGAGGATCCACATGTGCTATCCTGAGGAAGATGGATTTATTTCTCCAATGAAATATAACCCCCATTGTTGGAAAAAGGCTTCAAATTGTATGGGTTTCAAAGGAAATGGTAATAGCTTCCTTCTCCCCTCAAAGATCTGACATTTTTGACAGGAAACGACTTTCTTGTGAGTATTTGAGAAGATGGTGGGACAATAAAACCCTCCCCTCATGATTTTTATTATAGTGGACTTCCAATAGTGATGGCCTCCACATTCTCCTGCATGGAATTCCTCAATGAGCCTATTTTCCTCCTACTCATCTACACAGTTCAATAACACCCCTCCTGCCTCCTTCTAGTACAATTTTCCCTCTAAGATGCAAAACCTAGATGCTTTCTACTTGACAATTCTGGCCCTTGTCCTGTTTATATCCTGTGGGGTTTGAAGATGTTGTAACAAAAAAATTATATCAGTGTACCACGAGGATGATAGAAAATTCTCACTTACTGGGGGACCTGGTTGTCCCTGAGTATTTTTCTCTTTTGCTATCAATTCAACAATCATATGTAGGCTGAGAGCATCGTAGTTGGATTGGGACATAAGCTTGGCTAGTCCTTGGCCTTTAATCAATTTTGTGGGATTGATCTCTAAGTCATATTCAAGGAGGAGTGCTATTCACTTTCCCCTGCATCCCTCAGGACCAGGTTGGGTCAGAATGTCCTTTACAACGCTGGTGGGGACGTGAGCAATAATGTGAGAATGCAGGATGTATACTCAGAAATGTTTTAAGGCCTGCACTAGAGCATAAGCTTGATTATCCATGACATTATACTTCATTGGATCATCTATTAGGGTCTTGCTGTAAAAATCAATGGGTTGTTCATGCCCCTCATGATTCTTCTGTAGTAATACCCATGACACTGTGTGCTCTGAGGAAAAAGAGAATATGAGAAAGTCTTTAGAAAAATAAGGGCTTGCAAGTATAGGTGCTTCAGAGATAGCCCTCTTGATATCCTCAAAGGACTATTTTTCTTCAGGTGTCCACTTGATTTCTTTATCCTTCCCTAGAATTCTAGTTAGATACTTCACTATTTCAGCGAAGGAAACAATGAATCTTCTTAGAAAAATAACCTTCCCCAAAAAGTATTAAACCTCGAATTTATTCCGAGGGAGCTCTATTTTGCTGATCTCCTCAATCCTCTTCATATCTATCCTCAACCCTCTTCAGATCTATCCCGATGCCTTCCTGAGAGATTATATGCCCCAATAGCTTCCCTTCTTTCATAACAAATAATGACTTTTTCAGATTCAGGGAGATGTCTAACTTTTTGCATTTTCTGAACATTCTCAAGAGGTGCGTGACATTTTCTTCATCAAATTTGGAAAAAACAGTGATATTGTTAAGATAGATGACCAGAATTTTGTCATTTTCATCAGTGAAAGCTATGTCCATGGCCCGCTGTAAGGTTTTCGTTGCAATCATAAGCCCAAATCGAATTTTAGCATACATTAAAGCACCCTAGGGTGTGGTGAAGGATGTCTTCTCTTGATCCTCCGGGTGCACCATGATCTGGTTATAACTTGAGAAGCCATCCATAGTGGATATCCTCTGTGAACCCACTACTCTCTGCAAGATATGGTCCATTTTGGGAAGTGGGTAATGGTCCTTCAAAGAAACTCTATTCAAGTTCCTAAAGTCAATGCATATTCTTATTTCCCCATTCTTCTTCCTAATAGGGACCCGATTTTCCACCCAACATGAAAATATGAGAGACACACTAATTTTGGGCTCAAATAAATTTTTGATCTCCTTTTATATCAGGGGTGGCAGCTTAGGATTCATCCTTCTCAACTTCTATTTGAAAGGAATCTTGTCCTTCATGATTGGTATGGTATGCTATATTATGCTTGTGTCGTAATCCTTAAGGTCACTATAGATCTAAGCAAACACATCCGATTACTCAGTCATCAGTGAGATGTATTTTTTCTTGGCTTCTGATGAGAGGGTTCTTGATATCTTGATGACCTTGAGATGACCTTCTGTCCCAATATTTACATCCTCAACATCTTCATAGCTTGGGACCAGTTGAGGTTCTTTAGCCACATCATTAGGATCAAAAATATTTTCTAAAGGAACAAGACCCCTGGGGATAGATTTACCTTTTAGCTAGAGGCTTTCCTTGCCATAGAGGTTGTTCACATATTCCTGCTGTCCATTAGCCTCCTCCAACTCTGGCTTCCAAGCTTCCTTAGTTTCTCCTCCATCAGCATATTCAATAGGAGAAACATCCTCCTCCCGGGGCATTTATTTGGGAGCAACAGTCTGGATTTTCAAGGGCTTTTGAGTGGGAGTATCCCCCTCTAGAAGCTCATTTTCTTCATCAATAGTCAATCCATCAAATTCCCTGTTATACCAAAATCCTATCATCATCATGTGATAAGACCTTTGACATACCTACTTGTCCTTAGTCCCAACACTTAGAGAGGAAACCCATGCTGTCTGCCAATTCTACATAAAAATGCTCAGCACCACACTTTCCCTGTTAGCCATGAGAGGTTCCTTGCTCGCACCACCTTTCTGCTATTTTCCATAAGCGATGCCGCTTCCTGTTGCCCTTGGTCCATAAGCGGTTCTTACCTGAATTGCTCTGTCATAAGAGGAGAAACGCAATACCCTGGGTAAAAGGGGAAAACGAGAGGATTATCGAGGCTTCTAGATCATGAGCCTCATGTCCTCCCTTATCCTTATCATTGTGGGTCAGTTGAGCTTGAGATCCCTCATCATAGGATATTAGAGGCCACCTCATCCACAAATATCTCAACCATTCCTATCCATTGAGCCTTATAAATATGAGCTCATGTCCATGGTTGAGGGGGGAACTCTTATGGTATTGTTATGCTATTGGATTGATCACTTGGCCCAAGCCATTGAAGAGCATAGAAATCAAAGTTGGAGCTTATGGGGATGAAAATTTTGGTTTCATGGAGATGCATGTCAACACTAAGGCTTAATTGGTTGTAAACTTCTCCATTTTTATCTTAATGCAAAGTTGATTTCCGTCCCACATTACTGTTGTTGTTTGATTTCACATGTATATGTTGTTAGATTCCTTAGTCACTAACATGGATCAATAGATTATATTCTGGCAGCTTTGATGTGTTTGCGTGTTTGATCTGATTGCAGGTACACAGGGTTACTATCGAAGCATCACATTCCAGGTATCTATGGCGTCTAGGGAGGGTCTTCAACCTTTGTCATTCATTTGTTCTGGATCTGAACCATTCAGACCAGTGGAACACCTTACTGTCTGTAGAAGGTGAAATATTCCTGCTAACAAATCTGGCAACTCCGCTAGGGAATAGATATATGTATCAGTTGTTATGATCTTCCTCAGTTCTTCAAATCTTGTGTGAATCTAGGCTCCTTATCCAACTCTCTTCAGTCAGATCTGCTATATGACTCAGTTAATTTGGGTTTGAAACTTCCAGATCTGAATCATTTCGACCTTTTATGCTTTGTTTTTATACTCAATCTATCAGTATTTACCCTGATCTAGTCTTTTTCTAACTTGATCTATCATTCTCTTTGTGTTTTTTATTTTTACAGGGAACCGTGCCTATGCAGTGGGCAAGAAGTTGTGCCACCGCCTAAACAAAGTGGGTAGTACGTGGTGCCATCGCATGTATCCCATTGGCGAGAAGCGGTGCTGGGATAGAACCACTCTGTCAACACCCGAGAAGCGCGGTGCCAGGTAGGCATCATTCCAAGACCTCTTTTCCTCATTTTTTGTAAAAATTTGAGTTGTTTTGCTTTCAGTCCTGCACTGTCAGGATTGTGTGACATAATATGATGCTTGTGGTTTGAAATTTCATGGTTTAAGATTGGTTTTATTGGGAAATTCAAAAGCTAGATTAGGCTTTTTGATTGTTCATTTGCTTCCATGCTTGTTGGTTGTGTTTGCGAAAGGATTTCTTATTTTTTGAAAAGCTTAGGGTGTTAGTAAGATCTCTTTTTGTTTCTATTATATAGACTAAAAGAAGAACATTTTATTAGCATCTTAGTTTCATTTCTTGTTTGCATAGAGAACTTCTTTTTCCTTTCTTTAAAAAAGAAAATTTTGACTGAGATTAGGTTATCATCATTGAGCATTGGACAGTGGATCACTGATTGGCTTTACGAGCTTTCAGGCTCTTCATGTTCTTTTGTCTCTTATGCATTTAGTACTATCTTAATCAAAATAAAAAAATATGGTAGTTTTAAGTTAGATTTGCCTATGTTTTAAGTGAAAATTGAAAAAATAGAGTGCATTTGCATGTAGTGTGCTCCTTGTTTTTATTTTAGGAAAAGAGATTCTCCCCCTTCTTATTGCTTTCAGAAAAGAGAAATCAGTTTGGAGAGTGCTTCTTGTCTTTGATTTTGTGTTCAAGATTGTTGTTTGGAAGTATTTTTGGTTTTGAACAAAAGAAAATACTCTCTTTCCCTCCCGTAAGTAGGCATGCTGAATGGTAAAGTGAAATATTTTGCATAAGCATACTGCATGGTTTTACTTTTCTATCAAAACATCATGCATTCATCTAACCATCCACTTTAATATCAATGGATGTTATAGGTTAAAATTTATGTAGCAATTGGAGTGATAGGTTAGAGATGTGTTCGGGTGTCGTTAAGCATAGGAGATGTTGTTATTTGTCTGCATTACATTCCGGGACTCGCGTGGTTCTTCCATGTACCGTTGGTATATCGAACGCCCTTTCACGTACCCTTGAGGTATATAGAAATGTACTTCACATACTCGATTGTATATCGGAAGGCCCCTTGTGTACGGTTATGCATTAGACAACATTACTACTGATTCGAGCTCCCACGTGCCTTGAGTATATCGGGAGACCCCACTAGGATACCCTATCCATTTGAGGAAAGACCTTTGGCCGTCTTGCTTGGAGCCATACACCGAAAACAACATTTGGGGAGATTACTACGCATGTACCCTTGAGTTATATCGCAAGTGGCACCTTCTTGACAATCCTGGTGAGAGACCTGAATTTTTGAACTCCTCCTATCATTTTAAGTGTGCTTGTTTTGACCTATAGCTTGTGTAGGGAATTTTCTTGGTGTGTTTTCTAGTTTTTTAGACCCCAGGTTAGATAGGAACTATACAAACTGGCTGAGTTAAGACAGTCCAGAAGAGTACGGGGCTTTCCACCCTATTTTACTCCTGGTTCAGGAGAAAATCCAATGGAAGCTATCGACCAAGGAGCTGCTACCACCTCCCAAGTGGGAGATAGTGTGGTTGAAGAAAGTGGAGGAACATATTCTTCACACTTGCCTCCCTTGGTCCAACAACCTTCTCGGGGAAATATCTCGTTCCATTCTTCCATGGAAGGTCATGTTGATGATACTACCCGTCCGAATTTTGGTCCCAATGCTTCATTTTGGGATACCCCTGTAGGACAGGCCATTGCCTCATTTGGCACTCGTTTAAACTCTTTTGAAGATGAAGAAGAATGTAGGCAATACCGTGCTACCATTCTCCATGCACAGGAGATTAACAAGCAAATAGATGACCTATTAGGCCCGACACCATCACGTTCCACATTTGTTCCTGTGGGATATCGTTCACTTGCCGATTCTATGAGACCCATTGAACCAATTATAGATCATCCAATAACACCCCACAACCCAGGTCAAAATACCACCACCTCCCATGTTATGTCTATTCCTAATCCTCCCAGGTATTCTACACCTGGGACTCTACCTTTAATTCCCGTTTCGTCTGTACCTTCTAGTGCCGGGGGGCAACCCCCGACACAACCTACATTATCTAACACCAGAATTGTATCTAGTTAAGGACAAACCTCTAATATAGAACCATCTATAGTTTATGTCCCTCCCACCCATACTAATGTGGTTAATCCCCCATCTAGTTCAGGTCATCCCTCGGGGGCACAACCTGTAATCATTCAATCTTCTGGAGGTTATGGTTATCACATACCTGTAGGTAATATTAATCATCCACCTAATTCTATAGGGATACCTTATGTTGGAATTCCATACCCTAGTAACGCTTTTACGCCATGGGGGAAACCCAACTGGTCTTACATGCCAGCTATGGGGGGGATACCTATACATACTGCGGGAGGTGCCAGAGGACCGCCTTATGGAGGTCCTCCCCCTGGGGGGCCTAATGATCCTGGAGGATCTGGAAACTTTCCTCCTTATGGTCCTAGTGGTCCTAGTGGTCCTGTGGGGCCTGGTGGCTTTCCTCCTTATGTATCTGGAGGGTTTGTTGGCACTCCACCTAGTGGTTCTGGAGGCTTTGGAGGCTTACCTCCTGGTGGATCTGGAGGGTTTGGTGGTCTACCTCATGGTGGTCTTGGTGGTCCTGGTGTTCCCAGTGGTCTCGATGGTCCTGGTGGTCTCGATGGCCTCGGTGGACCTGGTGGTCCTCCTCCTAAAGGCCCTAGTGGTCCTAATGGTCCTGATCCTGGAAATAAACCCCCCTGTGGGTGGATTTTCTGGTAGTTCTTCGTCACAGCAACCTGTCTTTCAGTCCACTTATGGTCCTACTGGTAATTATATGCCATATCAATATTACCAGTATGTGCAACCCAACTGGCAGTTACCTTTCCTAGCAAATTTGGACTTACCTGACTTGTCCAAGTTGATTAATGACCCCATTCGACACAATCCCTCGTGGCCTCCCATTTTGGTAAAGTTACCATCGGATATCCCAAAGTTTTATGGGAAGTAGGGAGACGATTCGAGGAACCATGTTATGACATTCCATTTGTGGTGTTCTTCAAACTCCCTCATGGATGAATCCATTCGGTTACGACTCTTTCACCGAACTTTGACCGGTACAGCCGCGAAGTGGTACATTGAACTCCCACAACATTCGTTTGTGGATTTTGGCTCGTTGGAAACCGTGTTTCTTACACACTTTCAACTCCCTATTCATTATTAAATGGGAACTGATCTTTTAACTTCTTTGCAATAGAACACCTCCACCCATATATTCGATCATATTCATGAGTGGAGAAGGTGGAGAAGGCTTCTTAAGGTCCCTATTTTGGATCAGTTATTAGGTGATTGGTTTACCAAATCCTTGTTGCCTCCTATTGCCCGAGATGTGGCTATGGGCAGTTCCATTACTGAAGAGCAGGCTATTAGTCGAGCCCAGCATCTAGACTTGGTCTATTCCCAGTCTAGAACCCTTTATGACTTGATTCCTCAAGCTCCTTGCCCAAGCACCGATTCCACCAAGCCACCAACAGAAGTACCTGTTGATGGGATTGTTGGTTCAATCCTGTCCCCATCAGTAGTGAAACCTGCCACCCCTACTCCTTCGACTCCTAAGGTTTCCATCGAGGTTAACTCTATTGAAAGTACTCAAACCTTGGGTAATAATAAAAAGAAAGGTAAAAATAGAAATAAAAAACCTGGAAACCAACAGGAAACTCCAAGACCAACAAACAATGATAACAATAAAGGGAAAAGAAAGGCAAAATATCCCTGTTTTCTATGCGGTGGTGACCATTTTTCAAAGGAGTGTCCTCGTCGGGACGGAATCTCCCAATTTCTGCAGTCCAATCCCGCACCTGTAGTACTTATGGATCCTTTTCCCTCTCAACAACAAGTGATAGACCACATGTCTAATCAGGGTAACTCTAGTTCATCAGAGAAAATTCGTATGATGTCCTCAGATACCATCAATTTGCAAACTTGAAGTCAGAATTATGACAAACCCATAGGTAAGAAAGAAGATCATTCTTCTTCAGGGAAAGCTCCCTCTACTAGTTCTTTGGAATCCTTGTTTATTGTTCCCTTATATATCAAGAAGCCTACTCTCGACACAATTTTGCATCCACCTAAGAGTACTCTTCAGAAGGTAGTGTTTAACCATAATGCCCGATCTGCTCAATTTTATAATGTAGTTGAATATCTCACTTAGGCACCTTGTGCAATGTCTACCTTAGAAGTACTCCAAAGTTTCCCTACATAGCGTAAAAACTTGTTAACAACATTAGGAGCTTTAGACCCGGATAATACTAACTTGATTTGTTTTAATGTTGAGAACTATAAGTCTAGGTTACCGCATAAACTTGCTTTTCAGATCATTACGAAAGTAGTTGGAAAGAAGGTTTTTTGAAAAGTACTAGATGAAGGAGCTTCAACCTCGATTTTGTCTCTGTCTTGTTGGAAGGATCTCGGTTCTCCCGAGCTTGTAACATCACCTACGACCCTTAAAGTGTTTGACGGATGGGGTTTCCAACCCCATGGTCTCATATTAGCCCTAGTGGTCGAGCTGGGGGGCAAAACTATTTCCATTCAAGTAGAAGTGGTAGATGACCCCTTAGATTACAACCTCCTTCTAGGAAGAAATTGGTTCTATGCCATGACTGTTGTCGCCTCAACAGTATTCTGAATAGTTCAATTTCCGCATCTAGGGAGAATTGTTACTATTGATCAGCTTGATTTTTGTACGTCGGATGTTACTACCTCCATGGCTAATAAAATACCCATCATGTTAGGCCAGTCCCATCCTCCTTACCAGTCGATTGGGTTAGGCATGTTGAAGGATTCATCCCTTATGGGGATTTTTCCATCCACTCCTCCTAGCACGGATACCGCTATAGTCCATATGATCACCTCATTTGATTATGAGCCTAAGGGTAAACATGTTGCTGAGTTCACCTCGTTTAGTTCACACAAAGCACTGTATGATGTTATTCAAACCTTGTCTGATGATCGCACTGATGACCTTCATCTAGTGGCTTCGGATCCTTACCATTTACCATATTGGTTAGAACCTTCTCTTCATGTTCTAGGTTATCTCTCTGAGAATTTTCCTTTCGATGAGTCCATTATGGAGATAATGAATACGGATGAGTCCATTTGGGAGGATCATCATCATGATCCATGTTCCTCCCCAACACCAGTTCGGTTACCCATGATTTTGCATCCTTGTTTCCTACTGATATTGTCAACGTACCCCAAAGTCCTATATTGTTGCAAGATACAGATTCTGAAGGAAACCTTTGCAACATTACTTAGACGAATCCGATTGACATATCAACCAAGCCTGATACTATTGAGCATATTCATGCTGGGTATAACTGCTTGGAATATGAATTTGAATCCTATAAGGCACTTTTCAAAGAATTCCGTGATATTTTTTCCTGGTCCTATGAAGAGATGCCGGGGATTGACCCATCCATTGTGGTCCATGAGATTAAAACCTATCCCACGGCTAAAACTGTCAGGAAAAAACTAAGGCAAGTCCATCCTCGGAAGGCCGTAGCTATTAAAGTTGAAATTGTGAAACTTCTCAAAGCTAGGTTTATTTATCCTGTACCCCTGACGGAATGAGTATCGAATGTTGTCCCTGTCAATAAAAAACAGGGCACCATTAGAGTCTGTATCGACTTTAGGGATTTGAATAAAGCTTGTCCTAAGGAAAAATTTCCTACTCCGCACATTGATCAGATTATCGACAACTGTGCTGGAAGTGTCATCTTTTCATTCACGAATGGCTTCTCTGGCTATAATCAGATTGAGATATTACCCTCCAATCAGCACAAGACAGCATTCATTTTCCCATGGGAAACCTTTGCATATAAGAAGTTACCTTTTGGCTTGAAAAATGCTGGAGCCACGTTCCAGCGCGCGATGTCCTATGCATTTCACGATATTAAACATATTGTTGAACCGTACCTTGATGACCTCCCTACTCATTCACAATGATGGGAGGACCACCCTGGTCATCTTAGAGAGATATTTCTAAGATGCTGTCATTATAATATACAGCTCAATCCACATAAATGTGTTTTTTGTGTTGAGACGGGAGGTCTGCTAGGTTTTGTGGTGTCCAAAGATGGCATCCAGATCGATCCTTTGAAAATTGTCACCATTTTATATCTACCAGCCCCAACTAATCTCCTTGAACTCCAAATTTTGCAAGGGAAGGAAAACTTTCTCCACCGTTTTGTGTGCAATTTCACAGAGAAAATGCACAGTTATATGCATCTCCTTAAGAAGAACACTCCGTTATTCTGGGATGACTAGGCCCAATGTGCCTTTGATAATCTTAAGCACGCTCTGACTCATTCACCTGTGATACACCCCCCAAATTATTCAAAGGAATTTCTCTTGTATATTGCTACCTCAGGTACTACCATCTCTATGGTTTTAGTGCAGGAAAATCTCCACGGTCAGGAGCACGTGATTTATTATGCCAGTAAGAATCTCATTGATTCCGAAACTTGCTATTCACATGTGGAAAAGTTAGCATTGGACACGGTCATTGTTGTACAAAATTTTCGTCACTACATTCTGCTCTGCACTACCACTGTATTAGTAGACCAGAACCCTATGTATTACATCCTAACTCGTCAGGTGCTCGGGGGCAAGTACTCCCGCTGGATAGTCATACTTCAAGAGTTTGATCTAGAATTTTCCAAAGCCACATCAAAGAAATCCTTGGTCTTTTCTGAGCTTATGTGTGATCTTCCCTATGCTTCAACGGAATCTGAGCCCAGTGATTCATTCTCGGATGAATTCCTGTTCCTGATTAGCACTACCGATTCTTGGTATGGAGATTTGATTATTTATCTCCAAACACAACGATTTCAGCTGCATTTATCCTGTGATGATCGCTGCCATATCCACCACCACATGAAGTTCTACCTCATCCTGAATAATACCTTGTATAGACATGTGATTGACTCTATTCTCCGGCGATGCCTCACCAATGAGGAGGATGAGCATTTGTTGAATGATTTCCACTCTGGAGCATGTGGCAGTCATTTATCTGGGATGGCTATAGCCTAGAAAATCCTTCGCGCTAGCTATTTCTGGCCTTCTGTCTTCAAAGACTGTCATGAGGCTGTTAAGAAATGCCCACCTTGTCAACACTTTTACCCTAAAAAGAACACCCATCCTGCTTTGCTACACCTCGTCATTTCCGTTGGCCCATTCACCAAATGGGGGATTGACTTCATACATTGTAAACCTCAGCGGGGGGGCATGGTTACATCATTGTAGCTGTTGATTATTTCACAAAATGGGCTGAGGCCATGCCTACATATGCATAAGATGGTAAGACTGCCGCTCTCTTCTTGTTCAATCATATCATAGCTAGATTTGGAGTCTCATAGTCCATCGTTACTGATCACGGATCCCATTTCCATAATCAAATGATGGAGGAACTAAGTGCCAAGGTAGGTTTTCGCCATGAAAACTCTACGCCATATTATCCACACATTAATGGTAAGGTAGAGGCCATTAAAAAAGTTTTGAAAACTATGCTTCATCGGATGGTTGGAGATCATAAATCCAACTAGCACCGCGTTATTTTCTCCATTCTTTGGGCTTATCGGACTTCGATGAAATTAGTCACTAGTTTCACGCCATTCCAGCTTGTCTATGGACTCGAAGATGTCTTACCGATTCAATGTCAGATTCCATCTTTACAACTTTCCATCGATCTTCTCCCAGACACTTCCACAGAGGAAGAAATAATTTTGTGCTTGAATAACCTTGACGAGACTTGGAGAGATGCTGCCTTGGATAATGAGGCACATAAGAAATGCATCAAGGCACAATATGATAAATTCGTCCAACCTCGTATCTTTAATGAGGGTGACCTAGTTTTGACTTATGATTAGAGATATGACAAACTAGGGAAGGGTAAGTTCAAGTCCATGTGGTACGGACCTTTCGTCATTTCTAAGGTTTTAGAGAAAGGAGCCTACGAGCTCATTGATTATGATGGAATACCTTTGGGACAACCTCGCAACGGGTTGTACCTGAAAAGGTACTATGCCTAGGTATTTCATCGATAGTATCTTGTATATATGTATATTGATTGACTTTCAATGTGCTTTTAGTATTTTCAAGTTGGTTTTGAGTTTAGTGTCTGCATCTATTTATACCATGTTTTGGTCATGTAGATGGATTTCTACAGCTTCATTGATGGTGCTTGCCGCCACACCTTGAATCTTGCCTCGGCTGCTTGGGTCCTCTATTCCCCAGCTGAAGATTTGGTTAGTCCAGGAGCGGTTTGTATAGGTCCCGCTACTAATAACATCGCCAAGTATGAAGCATTCATCGGTCTTCTGACTGAAGCTGCCTCCCAAAATGTTCATGATCTAGTAGTCTTGATGGACTCACAACTCATGGTTTTCCATTTAAACCATGTTTACACCATTAGAAACCCTGTGCTCCTCCGCCTCTTTCGGAGAGTACGTTTGCTAGAAAGATCATTTGAAACCATCAATTATAGGCATATCCCTAGGGAACATATTGTAGTTTCTGAATCATCAGCTAATTACATCCTAGATTGGCATATTTTTCATTCATGACATTGAAATAAAAAATGGTACATTGTAAATAAACATTCAAAGACACATAAAACTCATATAAAATACATATACCATTTGAGACATATAAAAACCAGGTAAAAGTCTGTATATATATATATATATATATATATATATATATGAAAAGTTTACAAAAAATAGGTCCCGAGACCTCATATGAAACACATAGGATTTCAGGAGAAACTACCATACAAAATCCTAAAGCTGTCAGCTTTCAGTACATATCTCATACACTAGTGATGCTCATGGTAGCACATCACTGTTCATGCTACTCTACGTAGCAGCCTACTGAATTGACCCGGTAATCCTGCTGTGGATCTCTGATATCTCATCGGGAGGTCATCAATGGTAGCATCTAGGATATCCAAGGTCAACCTCTCCAGGTTTTCCTCTAGCTCCTCAGTGATATCATCACCTTGTGGTACAAAGCGGGCTCCAACTCGCCTATCCAATGGAGAAGCTCCTCCAAGTCACGCTGCTCCAACATCTGCATGAGAATATAAAGGTCTCATCACTTAACATAAAAAGTATAAAACATTAAAAGACATAAAAACATTTAATCCATTTTAGATTTTCTTGCTTCTTACCGATGTCGCCCAACTGTCCATCAGGTGGGAGTGGTAGGTCAGGATCTCTGGTTAATTTCGTACCTGCGTAAGTGTAATCCTCAACCATGAGGATCTGATCTCGAATCCATCTGAAGAACGGGTGACCAAACTTCACCTTTCCCCTACCTGCTCCTGTAAAATCCATGATCTGGACCCACCTCAGCATATGGGGGTCCCACGCTCTTAAGCTCCTAAAGACCACCTGAGGTCTCATCTGTGGAACCCGCTCGAAGAAGAAGCAGGCTAAAATGAAGCCAAAGCCAAATTGCTTTAGCTCTCCCTGCCGACACTTAGTCAGCTGATCTTTGAATATCGGAAGCATGGCTTCCACCCAGTTGAATACCATGGGTGCCATGGCCTTTATGGCGTATAACATGTGTGCCTTAGAAGCCTAGTGCACACCCTGACTCTCGACCACCCTCTTCATAGTAAATAGGACAGTTCATAGGGGCCCATTCATCACTGCTCTGATGGGGATATTCTTCCCCCATGTCCTCGTCCCTAGAGCACAGTGACAATCTATAAGCTCTCGAGTGGTAATATCCACTCCACGGGAACCTGTCAGTGAGATTGGGGCACCTTGTATTGAGAGACCAGTCAAGAAGTAGATGTCTTCTACTTCCACTGTAAGAATATGGGCCCCCACCTCGAAGTACTGATACTCTGGATTTCACATCCGTAGTATGTACTCTAGTAACTGCTCGTGTGACACCATGCTTGGGGTCTGAAAGAACTTCAGGAGCCCACAGTCTCGTAATGTGGCAATACAACCTGCATTTCTCTTAGCGAAAGCATGATCAATGTCATGCTGTCTTTCTTTCCATATCACCATGTTTTGAGCAACCAAGACATGCCAAAAACAATTATAGCATGCATTAGAATCATCTCTAATCGTTAAAAATAAAAAGAATGACTTATTATTACTCATGCTATTAGTTTAAAATATCCACGCCCGACACCGCCTATGCACCATTAGAGACAGGCGGTGGCACTGCCTATCAACTATGTTATAGGTGCGGTTCTTGAAAGGTACCGCGTATCCCGCAAGGGGTATGCGCGGTGCCCACTTTTAACGTTTTAGGGCTTGCCATATGAGCCCGAAACCCCATCAAAACTCAAAATAAATGCTATCAAATGAAAGAGTAGGGTTTTAGCTGTTACCTGCAACTGACGGTGCTCAAAATAGATGCTGGGAACTCCCAGTATCAGCTGCTAAAGATATGGCTAAGAAAGTGCTCCAAATGCTCTCCGCTATGGGTAGATAGTGAAATGATTTGATTTTTTACTATTTACATGACTTATATAGGCATTTTTGGGTCTTATATACTATAGTTTTGATATAAAATCATATTTTAGTCGAAATTTATCTGTCATAATCCCTTAATGCTAGTTATAAATGCATTTAACACTTGTTTCTGAGTCGATTGTAGGATAAGAGAACTATAGAAAGAAGCTTTGGAAGTTTGTTTATGGATTTTTCGCACTTTCATAAAACGAAAAAGGTCGATGAGCATTTATTATGACACTTTGGTCATGCTCTTTAAACCCTGTATCAAAGGTCCGAGTCCATTTCAGTTTCTTTCCAGGCTCGTAAAAATTGACATTGTGTAAAGAAGCGTCATGGAGTCTTCTTTTCACCTCCTTTTCAGGATCCTTAAACACGAAAATATCGTCGAGTCCATTTTTGATTCTTTCCAAGCTCGTAAAAAGTGACATTGTGTAAAGAAACCTCATGGAGTTATATTTAAACTCTTTTCAGGCTCCCTAAATATGAAAAGATTGTCAAGTGATCTTGTCTTCTTCACGCTCATTAAAGTATTTGAAGAGTCATCTGCCCGATGGTAGGTTATCTCTTTTTCGGTTTGGATAGGACTATTTACAAAAATGGAACACTCCAGCCAATCATGACTGGAAGAGTTTCCTAAGGTATGATTTTATACTTTTTCGGGCCTTAGGGACTAAATCATATGAAAAAGGACCCCTGTGGAGTCTTCTTCCGTATTCGTTCAGAATCTCTAAACATGAACGATACCAAGTTTTCTTTCAGTGGACTCGTTAAATTAAACATTGAGAGGCCCGTTTTGGGAATGAACCTCTCCTCTCTCAAGTTCGTAAAACATATGAGTCTGGACTTGTCTTCCGACAAGCTATATCGAGTGTTTGTTACCCTCTTTGAACTCGTAAAACCAAAAAGAGGCACTCATTGACCATGATGGGGGAAACGGGAAGGGAATCATTTTGCAAATAATGGCAGTTGTTTGTCGTTACCTTTGAACATGGCACTTGTCTGCACATCATGTAAGTCAATTAGGTATTCAGCTGATCTACACGACGATCCACTTTCATGAGTCATGTCACTCCTTTGAGTCTTTCATAAGAATGCATTGTCCACTGTTGCATTGTGTCTATGTCCCGTTCAATCATGCTACCAAGTCTCTTTGTCGTGCCGCCCGATGTTCAAAGGGGATTTGAAGATGCTTTACCTCTGCAGTCTACACAGTCTTTTGTGTCAATATTTTTGAGTTAGTCTTATGGTTACTACATTCACATCATTCCAGAACTATGTTCTGAGTTTTGTGTCGTCGATGTGGGACTCATCATGGCCCTCCTTCGACGAGACTTTTCCCGTCGACATTAGCTCATTATCGGGGAAATAGTCTTAGAAACAATATTTGGTACCTTGAGATCTGTATGTCTTAATGATAGATTCTCTCGCTCTCGACATAGGTTCACATCATTGACCTTTGATCGATAGAATTGACTAGGTGTTCGACATCAATACATCTATTCACACCCAGTAGATTGTACTAGAGTACCTTGGGAATCATTGACATTAATGGTGATCTCCCTCGCACTTGTTAATGGTTCACATCATTGGCCAATAATCAAGTGGTTTCTACCATGTTCGACTTCAGATCATTGTAATCACATGGATAGAATCGTACTTTGTGGAAGATGATACTAAGACCTTGGGTATTTGTTTAAAGTGCTCATTGCTTTTCCCTAGGTTTCGATGGAGTTTTGTATATATAGCATGGATCCACATTTGTATGGTCATGGCTATGCTCAAATTTATGTTTGTATGACATAGATATACATTGTATGTGTGGTAGCTATGTCCAAATTTGAGTCCTCTATCACATGGATCTACGCTGTATTCTAGTAGCCATGCTTGTTTATTCCTCTCATGGATCTACCTTGTATTGGTTTGCAGCCATGAGTTGGTTACTTGTGTCTATAAGTCAACATATTGATGTACTATAGATGCCTACTTGACAACATGCTCTGATAGAGCTGACATTTTCACTTCATAGCAACAACTTGTTCTCTCAAAGCTCTTTTTTATCGTATCCCTCTAAGCCTCATGCTTTGGGAGGCATCCTGTTATACCAAAATCCTATCATCATCATGTGATAAGACCTTTGACATACCTACTTATCCTTAATCCCAACACTCAGAGAGGAAACCCATGTTGTCTGTCAACTCTACATAAAAATGCTCAGCACCGCGCTTTCCCTATTAGCAATGAGCAGTTCCTTGCTTGCACTGCCTTTTTGCTATTTTCCATAAGCGGTGCCATCACCTATTTCCCTTGGTACATAAGCGGTTCTTAGCTAAATCGCTCTGTCATAACAGGAGAAACGCGGTACCCTGGGTAAAAGGGGAAAACGAGAGGATTCTAGAGGCTTCTAGATCATGAGCCTCGTGTCCTCCCTTATCCCTATCATTGTGGGTCAGTTGAGCTTGAGATCCCCCATCATAGGATCTTAGAGGCCACCTCATCCAAAAATATCTCAACCATTTCTATCCATTGAGCCTTATAAATATGAGCTCATGTCCATGGTTGAGGGGGGAACTCTTAAGGTATTGTTATGCTGTTGGATTGATCACTTTGCCCAAGCCATTGGAGGGCATAGAGAGCAAAGTTGGAGCTTATGGGGATGAAATTTTTGGTTTCATGGAGATGCATGTCAACACTAAGGCTTAATTGGTTGCAAACGTCTCCATTTTTATCTTAATGCAAAGCTGATTTCTGTCCCACATTACTATTGTTGTTTGATTTCACATGTATATGTTGTTAGATTCCTTAGTCACTAACATGGATCAGTAGATTATATTCTGGCAGCTTTGATGTGTTTGCGTGTTTGATATGATTGCAGGTACACAGGGTTACTATCGAAGCATCACATTCTAGGTATCTACGGCGTCCAGGGAGGGTCTTCAACCTTTGTTGTTCATTTGTTCTGGATCTGAACCATTCAGACCAGTGGAACACCTTACTGTCCGCAGAAGGTGAATTATTCCTGCTAACATTCCCCAGTGAGAGTGAGGAACTTCTAGATTTTCTTATCATCTTCAAAGACTTTCCAACTCTTCAATTTATCCGGGACAGAGGCCCTATTCCTAACTTTGACTTTGTATTTCTCGCCAAGGTGCATAGGGACCTTTAAAATCGCCGCCGAAGTGGACAGGGAATCGGCTATGCAATTTTGTAATCTGTGGATCAGATTAAAATTGTATTCCTCAAAGCATTCTATGAGGTCCTGAACAACATTTCTATAGATTCTCATCATGGGATGTCTGGCTTGATATTCACTTGTCATTTGCTTAATCACTAACTCAGAATCCCCATGAATCACTACACTCCTAACTTGGAAATCCTTCAGTGTCCGAATGGCTAACACCATAGCTTTATACTATGCCTCATTGTTTGTGTAGTCAAAGGAATGATTGTAAGAGTAATTAAAATCTCTCCCTCCTGGGGGTCTCACCCACAATCCATCTCCCGCCCATTCTCTGCATGCTGCCTTGTCAAAGCTTACATCCCACAATCCCTCTAACTCCTCCTGAGTAGGCACGAAGGCAACGTTCTATGAACTGCAGCTATCTCTGCCTCCTTCTGTGAAGAAAATAAAAGATCCTATCTCCGTGTCCAACGAATATATGGGGTGATTTTATGGCCTCTTAGCGCTGGGTGAAATCAGCAAAATATTGTCTTGAATAATTTACCTAATATTTAATTATCAACTGGGGTTAGTAGGCTTAGAGTTGCTACAAAATATATGCGAAGGTAGAGAGTGTCGTGGTAATAAGCTAAATATCTTAAGTTGAACTTCTAATGACCTAATTAAGTTAATGAAAACAAAAGTGACATCAAACTATTTATAAATGTCTGGATATAAATAGTTTTATGACAATAAACTATTCTATCTAGAGAGATTGATTTTTACTTGAGAAAATGGCTATATTAAAAAGGATTTACAATGACCAAATATAAAATCTACATGCACTAACTAAATCATTTCAATTCCACTCTCCTTGATTATTCTGAGGGTAGGCATTTACTGTAATAGGAACTAGGGCAGGAGGGGTATCAAAATGGCTCTCAAAATAAGTATAAATGCTAAACAGAATTAAGTCTAGTTTGATCTCTACAAAAATGTGTAAACTAAGAAATGTCCAGTTACAGGAAATAGTAAACATGATTGTTTATATACAAGTGACTCCTATTTACAAAGTACTATATAAGGATAGACATAGTTTATGGAAAAACATAAAACTCACAAGGATGATTCGAGTTCTATCTTACAGATCCTTTTCACAATTGTATAATTTAAAATAACAAATCATAAACACCTAATCTATTAATGCATGTAATTTAAAACTAAAGGAACAACTTGAATTAAAGGCTCAATTACAGATCAATACAATGAGTTAATTTACATAATATCATTCCTATGCATAAGGTAAAAGAAAGAGGAAGGAGAAATGAATTATAACAGGAAGTCTTAAACAATATTATCTAAAGGTCTTTAAAAATAAAATATAAACATTATCTAACCATTAATACTCATATAGAATTAGAAAAGTAGAAGGATAAACTTTAAAATAAATTAAAAACACACAGGACTAAATGAACGACTGTATAACAGGTGCAAATGAAGGTTTGTATAACAGGTGGAACAGATTGTTTGTATGACAGTCTGTTTAAAGGAAATGCTAAAAATTTAAAGAAACAGTAAATTAAAATGCTTTATTGCAGAGCAACTACCCCATGCATGTACTACTGTAATGTAAAATAGGAAGTAAACCTACTTTAATGGCTGAATTGCACAACCTAAAATAATTTCATAATTCGAAACAAACTAACATATTCTTAATCAAGTTAATGATAAAAACTGGAATAAGCAGAACTAGACTATAACTAATCAAGGAAATTTAATCTAGAAATCGAAAGACTGTGTAGAAAACTTGAAAGCTATCTTAAACGCAACTGGTTTCTATTTAATAAAAAGAACCTACATGCTCAACATAATTTCAAATTGAAATCTATACTATATGAAACATGAACGATTATAGAAACAAAACTAAACAACTCACAAACATAATTTATACTAATTGCAAGGAAAAATAACAAAACCTACATAAGGATATAAAGACTTTGTTTGTCAGGGGGCCCTCCTAGCGAATAGAGTTGAGCTTCTTCTAGTCGAACACAATGATAAACAACACAAGAAGACTTTCATTAAAATAATAGGTAGAGTTACAATGTTTTTCATATTGAACTGATCAAATAAAAGACAGAGGATCAGACTCTAGACTGAGAGAGAGACTCTAAGACTTAGACTAATATCCTTTCTAAATCGCATACATCGTATATATATATATATATATACATCGTTCAATGAAGGCGAGCAAGTCGACCCTTTAGTGGTCAACTGCTCTTCAAGATAAAGTAGTCATAATGGCAAATGAGTACATTAACAATTAACAAATGTCTGTTCCTCTTCTTTCACCGATCAGGTTCCTTTAAGCGCGGAATGTGGTTCTTACTTCAGTTTGAATCAAAGCCTGTGTCGAGGTGTCATGCAATGAGCACTTCTTCCAAAAGAAGACGAATGCTGAGATACCGACGCGTGGTGATGACAGTTTCTGGCTGTTTTCATGCTCTTAATACATAGAAACATGCTACCAAAAATATGCAGTCTGTTTGATGATCTGGACAGCAAGCTGGGCACATTCGCCATATATTTAGTCAAATGTCTATTTGTTTGTTAGGTCATCAAGAAGACCATATAACCTGCAATGAATAAGACACATGAATTAATATAACAAATGTACTCTGTATTATGCCAATTTTAAACATTGAAACCATAAAATGATGATAATAAATAGAATTGACATAAATCCTAATTTAGTCATACCTGAAGCTTGTAGAGGGAGCTACATGGTGCAAAAAGACACTAAAAAGTGGCAAAACATGTGTTAATATGTGAAGTATTGGACCCAAAAATAGTGACAAAATGGGGACCAACATTCCCCCAAACCAGAAGAATACCAAGTCCCACTGGTGCATAGTAAAAGATATCATAAGGAAGGAGGCAGAGCCACGTCAGCAGCTGCCTCCGACTTGGATGGAACAGATTGCTTGTACTTCAACTTCCTCGCCTGTGCTTTCAGAAGAGCATGCCTCACTTGCTAATATCTCTGAGATATACTAATGGTTTTATGTAGATCCTCCATATTCTTAATTTGTAACCGCAGTTCTCTGTTTTCTTCACGAAGCTATGAAATTAACTTGACATGTGCTTCATTTTGCTTTGCTGATTGAGTTAACTCAGAAGTTAATTGTTCTAAGGTGGGTTGCGGTGGAGTCAATGGTTTTGGGGATTGGTTAAATCTTGTGGAGGACTTATTTTTGTTGAAGGCGGGTCCAAGTTGACAGTAGGAAGGGGATCTTCAGATGCAGGAATATCCATCTGATCGGTGTCCTTGAGCATTTCAGCAGAGAGGATAGCTAGTGCTAAGAGGGATGAGTTGGGATTGATTTACTCTACCTCAACCTCATCATTTTGATGGTTATTCTAATCATCAAGTTGAACCACGGTCTGAGTACTGGGATGAATCCTATGCTGGACGCTTTTAGCCTTCTGTCTTCTAGTACGAGGTCATGAAAAAGGCACAAACTTAGCAGGCATAGGACTAGTAGGGGTTTCTTGCACAGGTGAATCAGGTTCTGAGACACCCTCATCAAGGTGGACAATATTAGCGTTTTCTTTTGTTGTGGGTGAGGTTGTTCTAGAATGGGAATGAAAATTTTGAGACCATTTATGAATATTGAGGTGGGGATTGAACACTTTAAAAACAAAGGTTTCCCAATACTGGCTTCGGTCTTTAAGCTGATCCAAAATTAACAGTTTGATTATACTATGATGGTAAAGACTACTCTTAGGATGCAGGGTATTCTTTCTGACCAAATTTGACATTTTCTCTAAGCTATGAAGAAAAAAAGGGAAATTCAAGCATATGTTATCAACAAAGTGGGCTAATAATCGAAGGTGACAATAATTAAAAACGCTAAATTTACCTTCGTAGGTAACTAAGTTAATGATGACTGTCAATGGCTTGATATAATCTGGCTTAATCCAGCTGTGGTGGTAGCCTTTCACACCTATTACATACCGAAACTCAGGATTCAACACGAAATTGTGTGATGCTCACAGAACGAACCAATGTTTATGCCACCGTTCTCCCTCTCAGGGGAGCTTAGTAGCACGGGAAATCGATGCCTCAGTAACTTGAAAAGAAAGGTGACCTACTCTAGCCATCCTTCCATCAAATCCCATTATGAACAGCAATGAAATATCCTTGTCATAACCTTGCAGCGAATGGAGGAAAGGGTTCCATCTGACATGAAAGAACACTTCCCTACACTCCCTAAAATTTTTCATTTGAAATAGATCTTGATAACTCTCAGGATCGAATCTGTTCGACATGCTGGAAATAGAGGAAGGAATACAGGGTTTTCAGGAAAGGTGGCTAAAATGCTCCAGAATAATAACGGTTAGTGATGGCGATGGAATTGAGAAAGGTTCACATAGTGCTAGTTTTAAAGCATGCCACATTCAACCTGCCAAACGATCATGCAACCAGCTCGGCATGCCTAAATGATCATGCCATTATGGTGAATTTTTGGAGCGTGTGTCATCTAAAGTGCATGATTGAACGAGTTTCTAATTTTTAGTTGGTTCAACCATGTCCAAAGCAAGCTTTGGACAGGTTGAACTTGTAACCTACTGCAAGTGTATAACCAAACATATAACCATAAACTTAGTTCAACGAGGAGGGCGGATTATCTGATAGCTTATGCATGAGAATTAAAAGGAGAATGATGAAGATGGGAGGGTCATGATAACCAAAAGGTACTCGATGGTTATTTGAAGGTTGTATCATATCCATATAGGAATGAAATAAGATCATATTAGATTTAATTCGTACAATCATTAATCGACATTAGTCATAATATCATATTGATGTGACCCTAACAGTATGACTTGGATTTTTACCCAATGAAATTAAGCCAACACTTAATCAAAAGTATGAAAATATCATAAATTTTTTTATCCAACTCATCATTCAGCGTTTTATTCACATCGACATTTGACCCTTCATATGATCCTTCCTACAACTTTTCATATGAAATAATTCTTTTAACATTATTGCTTATTCATCCACAACTTTAAGGCCAATTTCGCTATCTGTATTATCCTGCAAACACTTTATCAATTGGTAATAAGTATTTTATAAATAAAAATGAAGAAATACAATCAACTAATCCTCCCCCAAACCAAAGATATGGCATGTCCTCAAGCCATACAAGAAAACTATGTAATTCACAAAAGAATTAAGAAAGTTCAGTCATGTTGTTGTAAGTTTGCAACAGAGAAAAAGACAAACTAATAAAAGGAAAGGATTCGGATAGATATATTCAAAAAACAATGCTCAAATGTATAGAGATATAAATGGATCATTGATGATGTGATGCATAGTACCATAGGAAAAACTTAGTCACCCTTGCCTTGTTGTAAAGATATCTTGTGATCTCAAAAATTCTTTGAACTCACCTTCGAATTTGTGGAAATTTTAGCTATGGGTGCCATTTCTAGGATAATCATATCATAGATATTGATGGAAATAAGATTGTCAGATCCAAGGCCAGCTTATGGTTATTTTGTAATGACATCGTAAACAATAGGCCTATGTAAATGTGTTTTGATATATATTATTGTTCTTTCAAATCATGTGCCTAGTGGTGCATTAACCAGATCTCTTTACCTGATATTGCCCCGCTGCCAGCAGGCCTGTTCAGTACCTCGGTGGGTTTATATTGGTACCATGCAAGCATAGCCCCACTGCTAGTGAGCCTGTTTAGTACCCCGATGGGTTTACTTGCATTTATCAAACTTCCTTGTAAGTTATTACTTAGCATTGACCTACTCATTAGAGGAATTTTGAGGTCTGAAATGGGCCTCCTAAGGAAAATAATAAAATAATAGTTAAAATAATAAAATAATATTTATTAATTTTGGAGGAAGAAAGAAAAAAACTACTTTTTGTGTTCGTATTTTCGACATATCTCCCTGTGTTTTTACTCAAATTTCGATCGAGAGAGCTTGTTGGACGTGGAATTTGATTTTGCGTCCAACGAGTACCCACACTGCAGACTTTTGACGTACCCTTTCACGTATTTATTTTTTTTGGGGTAGAGGGGTCTGTCAAAAGTATGCAGTGTGGGTACCTGTTGGATGTAGAATCAAATTCCACATCCAACGAGCTCTCCTGATTGAAATTTGAGTATAAACACAGGGAGATATGTCAAAAATACGAACACAAAAAGTAGTTTTGTTTATGACAAATATGTGAATTCAACCATTATTGGTTCTTGAATTCCAACTCACAAGAACTCATTGTTGGCATGTTTTCTTATAAGGCCCATTTTAGACCCCAAATTTCCTCTAATGACTAGCAGGCCCGTTCAGTACCCCAAGGATTTTTCCTTGTATAATGATTTTGAATATAGGAAGTCGATTGGTACTAGAGCGTGCTAAGCCCTGCTAAACACATGAGTTAAATTTTGTTTTTCACAAAATGTTTTTAACTATATATAATGTCAAAAGAGAATAAATTAAAGGTGTCCTTGGGACTTTCAGTCTATTTCATAAAAGGTAATGTTCCCCACAAGCAGTAATCCCACTTATCCTCAAGTGCCCTCGAAGATAGTTAAGAGTCAAGTTTTGATAACAAGTGTAGATGAGCTAGTAGTCTCGAGGTATGGAAATGTTGAAGATCATGATAATTAAAATAAATCTTTTGAGAAACTGTTCATATAATTAGAATCTGAATCAAAACACTTAGCATAACAAAATTATAAAATAATTGGTTTGAAAGTGATATACAGGAAAAGATTCAAGGTCTTATTAGAGCTCTTTACCTCATAAGCTATTCAAAGAAATACATGCTTCTTCAAAGCCATGTATTAGATGATTCATTTTATTCTTGAAAATATAGAAAAGAGTCCTCTGGAAAGAAGTGATTAGAAATGACTCTTTATTTATTCAAAGAGATATACACATATTTACATATATACAAGTAATGATAACTCACAATATTTTTAAAGATCAGGAGGAGGAAGAGTTTTTGGAAAGGGAAGTTCAATGATGACCTCTATTTTAGTAGGATCCTTCTGGATCCCTTGAGGTAAAATATGATGTCCTATGAAAATATGACATACAGAGGTTTTTTTTAAAGGGCATTCCTGTTGGGGATGTTTAACTTCACATTTTGGACAGAGATTGCTCTTTGCTGCTTGTTTTTCTTCCTACTTCTTCATGTAATTTTGGTTTCTACAGTGAGTATACCTAGAAGGTTTCTTTTGAGGTGAGAATGGAGCGTCCCAATGATCAACCATTATCTTTATTAGGTCCTATAGGAAGAGAAGATGCTATTGTGGATGTTTCAATTTGTGGGGTTACTATGTCAAAGAGAGCTTTCACCTAAGCAAGATTGACAAAATTAGTGAAGTCCAACTTCTGCAAAAAGTTGTTTTCATCTAAATTTTTTGTGACTTAGTGGAAGGTTTAATAGTTACTTCTTGTGAAATTTGTCAAGAATGAGGCCCTCAGGACCTCCTGCTAGGATCTATTTTATGATTTCCCTCCATCGTATCTCTTTATATTTCTAGCAAAACTACTTCCTATAAGTATTTTTTATTTATTTTTATTTTTCAATGCCTATTCAGTGAGTTGGGGCTTTATGTTTCCTATAAATTTTTTATAAAAACTTGACAAAATGTTTCTATCCTATGCTACTATTATTACTGGATTTGGGGGCACCTGTTATAACAGATGCACAGGTTCTTACCTCTCATCTTACTGCTCCCCCGTTACCATACTATTCTACCTTACAAAACAACTCCCCAACAACGACGCAAAAAATGTTGGGCAAAATATTGTCTTGAATAATTTACCTAATATTTAATTATCAACCGGGGTTAGTAGGCTTAGAGTTGCTACAAAATATATGCTAAGGTAGAGAGTGTCGTGGTAATAAGCTAAAGATCTTAAGTTGAACTTCTAAGGACCTAATTAAGTTAATGAAAAGAAAAGTGACATCAAACTATTTATAAATGTCTGGATATAAATAGTGTTATGACAATAAACTATTCTATCTAGAGAGATTGATTTTTACTTGAGAAAATGGCTATATTAAAAAGGACTTACAATGACCAAATAGAAAATCTACATGCACTAACTAAATCATTTCAATTCCACTCCCCTTGATTATTCTGAGGGTAGGAATTTACTGTAATAGGAACTGGGGCAGGAGGGATATCAAAATGGCTCTCAAAAGAAGTATAAAAGACAAAGGGAATTAAGTCTAGTTTTATCTCTACAAAAATGTGTAAACTGAGAAATGTCCAGTTACAGGAAATAGTAAACATGATTGTTTATATATAAGTGACTCCTATTTACAAAGTACTATATAAGGATAGATGTTATAGCTGATTTTACCACACATAGTGAATCGCATTTTTATGGCCTTCCCAGTCCCTCTGCAGACTTCTTAGACCCCATGGACCATTTTTGTTCCTTTGATGTTTCCAAGATCATCCCTAAAAACATGTAAAAATTACCATACGCGACTTTTAAACCCTTTCTCTCGTATATACGCGGTTTTGACCCCTAAAACCGCATACATCAGGATGTGTGCAAAAGGCCAAATTCTTTTGGAGTTTTCCTTGATGTGGATATAACTCACTTGTCTCGTGGCCTTCCCTATGCCTTAATATCGCTCGGATTTGACCTTTCATTACCCCATTCAAGAACTATATAAGGAACCCTTTGGATACATTCAAGGAATGAGGAATTGAGAGCAAGAGAACTATAGTCCATTGTTGCCGGAACTTGTGCTTGAGTCTGCATCCCTTTGTCCCTTGGAGCACTTTTGTGTTCTTCCCAAGCTTGCCCTTTTCTTGTGAGCTTGCTATCGAGAGATGGAGGATTGAAGTGGTGGAGGCCCAAGTGGGGGACTCAGTTTCTCCGATTTGCAGACGTGCCGACAGAGGTTGTATTCATTGTAATATCTGATTTTATATTAATAGAAATATATTTTGCTGTCCAATAATGTGTATTTGAATGAATATTTGATCCATGGATGATTTCAAATGCTTATATGTTATTTATTATATATGCTACAGTAGATCTAACACAATTATATATAGCATGCTTGTCTTGTTTATTGAATGTTGAGGAAGCAATTTATCAATTCAAGCTGGAGTTGGAAAGCTCAATGGGGATCTACATCAACTGTCCGGAATAAGGTATGAATTGAGATCCTTTAGGTGTTAGATATTTGGTTTCTCTTGCATATAGGAAAGGATTGATTTCTGGAGTCAAGCTGTCTGTTGTGGTACCCCAAGCCATAGGAATTTCTCTCCATAACAGAATCAACGACTCTGCTAGGGAGTTCCTAGTAATTATCCTTTGGTGGTTTTTATTGGCATTCAATGTTCTTGAATTGCTCTTATTTCTCTGTTCAGTGAGTCGAGTTTTGGGGGCATGTTTTCCTGGTAGTGTTTGATTGGTGTGAATTTTTTCTCAGTTTATCTATTTGCCTTTGTTTTATACATTTTTCTTCCTGTACATGAGTTTTTAACTCACAGTCGTGAATACACGTGGCTTTGACTGTTATATCCACGTACATACGCGGGTCCATTGTGAACAGTCACATATGCACTGAGTTTTTCATTTTAGAGGAAGATGGATTGTTGCTGGGTGAATTTTGATGATTACTGAGTCTCCTTTGATACTGCTAGAGTCTGTATACAACTCTGTTTCTGACCAAAGACACTTTTTTTTTAGGGTAAATTTCTTTTTTAAGAATGTTCTTGTCATTGCATTTTCAGTTTGTTGTTTTGGGATTAGTGCATTAGCTTTCTTTTACCTTAATACTTTGTGTGAGTGTTGTTTGATTGTGCTTGTAGAGTATGGGGGTGGTAGAATCATTCTTTTGCTTTAGTATCTCATTTTTTCAAAAAATCCAAAAATATTTACTTCTTTGCATCATTATGCATTGCACTTTGCACTTTGCATGGTACTTGCACTAGGTTTGCTTAGAGAAGTATTAGTTAGGATTTCATATAGGAATTATTGCATTTGTCATTTGAAGAAAATTTTGCATTTCACGTAGTAGCATGCCCTGTTTTTCATTCGACAATTCGACACAATGCATTTGCATTGATTGTTAGGCGTGCATTTTACTTCAAGTTGCGTCATAACACCATTGGTTGCATGGTCATCTACCTTTTTTGAGTAATAAAGCCAAATAAAATCAGCACTTAATTAAAACTGATTACACTATTTTCTTTGATAGGGTACACCAATGAGATTAGGTTTTAGGGTCTTGGAATAGTTCATTGTGAGTAAATTCTCCAAGACCACTAATCAACAACATGTATGTGTCTGTCCAAGTGAGAGTGTAAAATTCCTTGGTATAATTAGTGTTTCTCAGGATCCTCCTCTTACAAGGGATTTAAGCACGAGGCAGTGTGAGCGATTATTGATTGGGATGACCCCTAGTCATAACTGAGTACCACCGGATATATTTCCAGGATTGTATTTGTATCTATGGGCTCTTTTGAGAGTTTCGGGCTTTGCTACCCTGCCCATACGGTCAATCCTGCCTGCGACTGTCCGCCTGAGCATTGATTATACTGAGGTGACCTTAGTTTCCTTACCTAGGTTATCGAGGGGGTACTTTGCAAAGGTTATTTTGTGGGTGTCCCGGCCAGGTTGGTGTCAGACAACACAGTTGCTATATGCGTTGAAGTTGAGGGCCACAATAATTGGTTACGAACCTCCGCTTGTTGTGTATGGGAGTCTCAAGCCTCTCCTAGGTGAGACATACCTGCTTCATTCGGGAGCTCACATATCCTACCCTTGTTTTCTTGTGATTTGCTTTAGATTATATTGGTGTATGCTCTATGCACGTTAGCTTGCTTAGGGTTTGGGTAATTAGAGAGTCTTTTTCATTTTTTGAGTCATTGTGGATTCGGGTGCGGAACCTTGCCATTCTTGTCATTTAGCAGGACTTCCACCTTCTACATCTCCTCCTCCTTTGGGAGAGAGAAGTAGACGGTCCAGGTTGACTACTTCTCACATTGATTGACACACGATGGAAGATCATGAAGATGAAATTCTTGAACTACCTTCTTCACTTCATGAGGTTGAGAAGAAGAGCCTACCCCTACATATGACCCTTCACCTGATATACCTACACACTCTGGGTATGATCCTTAATGTGATATACCTACACACTCTGGGTATGATCCCTCATCCACAGGTTGTCAGTATTGGATGCCGGGTGATGAGACTCATCATGAACCTGAGAGCACTAGTTATGGTAGTTATGATATGTCTGGTATTCCTACACATGATTCGGTACCGCATACCAAGCCAGAGTTTGAACCTAACACTATGCCTGGGGGCATTCCTAGTCACTTCCATGTGGAGAGATTTGGGAACTCAAGTCACATTGCACCCTCCATCCCAGTGGTGGAGGTCACATCACACGTTCGTCCTAGACCTAGTGCTAGTAGTCCTATTTGGATACTAGAGCCAAGATGAGTGACTGTAGGGAATACCACTTACGTGATTTCACATATCCCTTCATCCTCTATTCCTAGTTCTTCAAATGCTATTCCTCCCCCACATTCACGTGGTCCTTCGGGCCGGAATGTTGCTATGAGTCATGTGCATAATGTTGCTACTCATGTAGTTGTGTCTCAAAGTCAAGTACCTCTTGTTGTGTCGGGAGGTCGTATTCCTACTTTTGGAGGTCATATTCTTACTTTTGGAATGTCTATTTCTACTTATGGAGTTTCTCATGGGACATCTCATGGGACTTCTTATGGACTGCAGTATGCACAAAATTATTCACCTTATGGGTATGGGTATCAACAACCTGCTTACTCCCCAAATTATGGCTTTGTAGCCCCACATAGTCAAGGTACACCACATTATGGTGCTTCCATGCCACCCTACATGGGTCAAATGGGAGGAGGATACTATGGCCATGGCCATGGTGGTTACGGTAATCAGTCCTATGTGAACCAAAATTATCAAGGAACGCCTCATAGACCTGCTCAATCTAGGCTCCCTTTCTTCGCAACGTTAAATCTGCCTGACTTGTCGAGACTAACAAACGATCCAGTATCTTATGACCTGGCTTGGCCGGCTGTACCTACGAAGCTTCCCTCATACATTCCCAAGTTCGAGGGAAAACCAGGAGAAGATTCGAGTGAACATGTTACTACATTTCACCTATGGTGCTCTTCTAACTCCTTACACAAATATTCGATCCGTTTAAGGCTATTTCAATGCACTTTCACTGGGCCTACCGCAAAATGGTACATAGAACTACCTAGGGGGGCATTCACTGTGTTCGATGACCTAGCTATAAATTTTCTCAACCACTTCTAGTTACTAGTGCGTTATGACGTTGGTACAAAACTCTTGTCAATATTTCAGCAAGATAAAGCCACGCATATCTCGAACCATATCCAAGAGTGGTGTAGCCTGAAGAGATTGATTAAAGCCTTCATATCACTAGAGTTTCTCCTTGAGTGGTTCCTTAAGTCATTACTACCTTATATAGGGAAAGATGTTTCTACATCCGGAGTGCAGAACGAGGAACAAGCCATTTTTAGGGCACAAGAATTGGACTTGATTTATGCTCAATCTGGTTTCTTATATGAGATCATTCCTAATGCTTCGTGTTCTAGTTTCGACCCTAAGGTAAAACATGGACCACATGCAAATGGCATTGTTGGTTGTATGAGTACCAAACCTATGAATTCGGTCGTGAAACAGGTCATTCAATTATCTATCAACCAATATGCTTTGGGACAAGCCATGGCTTCATCTCTACCCACGCAAACGACGAGTGTGCTTTCAGTACAATCGTCGGACCAGAAGGGTAACCAACAACCCAGAAGGAATAAAAATAAGGGTAAAAACAATCGTAAGGGTGGGAATAATAATGGAAATGCCAATTATAATGACAAGAATGCCTGAAATGATAGGGGCGACAAGCAGCCTAAACGTAAGGTTAAGTTTCCTTGCAAGTTATGTAAGGAGGACCACCTCATTCACTTGTGCCCTCGGATAGAAGAAGCCTCGAGGTTCATAGCACAGGGCCCAGCTATGCTGACTAACCCTTTAACTCATAATCAAAATATGAACTAGAGGACCCATGATCAATCTGTTGGGGATCAAGATCCGCCGGAAGCTTGTAGTGGTCATGGTTGCATCAACATGGTGCATGCTGCTAAGGTTGTGACTCGTGCGAAGGACTATGGTTCGTCACAACCAGACCTTGGAAAGGAACCTGCTCCACTTGAGAGTCCTTTGCTTATTGAAAAACCTATGGATAAACCTGAAGTTGCTCCTTGCATTCCTAAGGGAGTCCTTAAGAGTTCAGGGTACAATCCTAATGCCCAAGCCACCCAGAACTATTCTGTTGTTGAGGATTTGGGCCACACTCCTTGTGCGATGTCTGCACTCGAAGTACTTCAGAGTTGTCCTTCGCAAAGGAAAGCTTTGCTTTCTGCTCTTGGTGTTAACAATGATAATTCTTCCTCCGTCATCAAATTTGAAACTGTGGGACTACAACCTCACTTGCATTACTATGTGTCTCTCTTGATCCATGTAGAATGTCTTAACAAGACCGTCAAACGCACTGTGATTCACGAAGGCGCTGCGACTTCCGTGATGTCTTTGGCGTGTTGGAAGGGTTTGGGTTCCCCAAAGTTGTCTAAATATACTACCATGTTGGCTGCATTTGATGGTAGATTGTTTCAGCTGCATGAAATTCTTCCTTCTCTTAAGGTTCATTTGGGAGGGAAGACCATTGCGATCGAGGTCGAGGTGGTTGATGCGCCCCTTGACTACAATCTGTTACTGGGTAGGAATTGGATGTACAATATGCAAGCCGTAACTTCTTCTCTATTCCAAGTTGTATGCTTTCCATTTAATGGGAAGATAGTTACGATTGATCAGATGTCATTCAAGAATCCGTGTGTTACCGCATCTTTAGGAGGTTCTGTCTCGGTTGTTGCGCACTCTCGGCCAACAACTGGGAGTGTGGGTGTGGGCATGTACCCATCCCTTATGGGATCATTTAGTTGTCCTGCACCTATTCTTATAATCAAGTCTACTTCTGGTGAGGCTTCGTCGTCATTGCGTTCAGTGTCTTTTTGCACCACTCATATGGAAGATCCTTGGATTCTTCCTACATCGAGTCCTTCACGTGGGCCCATCGGAATAGACGTGCCATTGCTTGCAACTATGATAGCATATCAATATAATCTCGGATGTGTTGCAGATCCTAGTCCTTCTTCTTCGTGGATGGAGGAGGAGGACGCATATGTACTGCCTGCATGGGCAATTCAGTCTTCTCACACACATGACTATCTTGATAGTTTTTTTCCTTTAGATGAGGCTATTATTGAGGCTATGTCTGGGGTTGAGCCACCTTGGGAAGAGTTGCATCATAGATCTTATTTTCTTCCTGAGCTTGACTGTTTGGAGTGTGAAGACTTTAGGGAGATTCTTAGTGAGAGAATTGGTAGTCCCGTGGTTCTGTTAAGCTCTCCTGGTCCGATGGCTAATGGAAACATGGTGAATATATCTCCTACCATCCCTATCAATATCTCTCACGATCTTGGCAAGATCAAGAATGTCTATATTGGGGCAGAATGTTCTCATGCTGATATTCAAGAGTATACCAAGTTGTTCAAATATTTTCGTGATGTATTTGCTTGGTTGTACGAAGAAATGCAAGGTATCGAACCTCGCATTGTTGAGCATGAAATTAAAACTTATCCCAATGCTAAGCCTGTTCGACAACGCTTTCGTGCGGTGAATCATAGAAAAGCACCTGTGATGAAGGTTGAGATAGAAAAACTGTTGAATGCTGGTTTTATCTATCCTGTTCCCTTGACAGAGTGGGTTTCAAACCCCGTTCCAGTTGATAAGAAGCAAGGAACAATCCGCATATGCACTGATTTCCGTGACTTGAATCGTGCCTGTCCTAAAGATAATTTTCCCACATCATTTATCGATCAGATTTTGGATGAGTGTGTGGGAAGCGAGGTATTTTCCTTTATTGACGGCTTTTCCAGATACAATTAGATACAGATCAAACCTGAGGACCAACATAAGACTTCCTTTATTTGTCCTTGGGGTACCTTTGCATATCAGAAGATGCCTTTCAGCCTTAAAAATGATGGAGCCGCTTTTCAGCGGGTTATGACCTTGATCTTCCATGATCTCAAATTGATTATTGAAGTCTTTTTGGATGACCTTGCTGCTCATTCTCGTTAGAGGATGCATCAATCCTACCATTTGAGATTAGTGTTCGAAACGGTTTGGTCAGGTTAAATCCTCACAAGTGCATATTTTGTGTGAAGTCTGGTCGTTTATTAGGGTTCATTGTCTCCAAAGAGGGTATAAGAGTCGACCCTTTGAAGGTTGAGGCAATACTTCAATTGTCTCCCCTGAGAAACATTAGACATCTTCAATGTTTGCAAGGCATGGCAAACTTCTTATGGAGATTCATTGTGAATTTTTCCAATTTGACTCGAGGCTTTATGCATCTTTTGAAGAAGGACACTACCTTTTTCTAGGATGAGCAAGCCCAGGAGCCCTTTGATGCACTTAAGCGAGCCTTAGCATTGGCCCCAGTGATTAGTCCATCCGACTATAGCCATGAATTTCTACTTTATGTGGCCGCGTCCATGGAGATGATTGGTATGGTTCTGGTTCAAGAGGATGAGGAGCTCCAAGAGCATGTCATATATTATCTGATACAAAACCTTATAGATGCGAAGATCCTTTATTCCCACATGGAGAAGATTGCCTTAGCTACCGTTCATGCGGCTCAAAGATTGAGACACTATATTCTCCTTCACCAGACCTTGGTGGTTTCCCATGTCAATCCATTTCAGTTTGTCCTCACTAGAAGGATGATAGGGGGAAAGTATAATAAGTGGATTGTCATCTTGCAAGATATCGATCTTGAGTTTGTTTCAGCAAAATCAAAGAAATCGTTGATTTTTGTGGAGCTTATATCTGATTTCCCGAGTAAGGAGGAGGAGGCAGCTTGTGAAGATATGTTTGTCGATGAGCACATCTTCTTAATTTCAACTTTGGATCCATGGTATGGAGATATTATCATATATTTACAAACATTGAAGGTCCCTACTCACCTTTCATAGGATGAATGATGACGATTACGTCATGTATCCAAGAGTTACCTTATAGTGGATAACAAATTGTACCGCCGTGGGGTAGATTCCATTTTACGTCATTGTTTAACTCATGAGGAGGCTGAGCTTGTGCTGAATCATTGCCACGGAGGGGCGTGTGGTGGTCATTTATCTGGGCTTTCTACAGCCCAAAAAATCTTGAGAGCAGGTTATTTCTAGCCATCAATATTTAAAGATTGTGTCAATGCTGTCAAGAAGTGCCACCCTTGCCAGGTGTTCGCATGTAATATGCGCTCACATCCTGCCCTATTACATCCAATTATCACCCGATCCCTTCACTAAGTGGGGGCTCGATTTCATGGATTGCAACCCAGCTTTAGTTGGGGGGCATCATCATATTATCATGGCTGTTGATTACTTCATGAAATGGGTTGAGGCTATTCCCACAATTAAATCCGATGGTGAGACAACCACACACTTTGTATTCAACCAGATTATTACTCGGTTCGGTATTCCGAAAGAGCTTGTCACTGACCATGGTAGGAACTTTCAGAATCAAATGATGGAAGAGTTGGCCTCGAAGTTAGGGTATAAGTAGGAGCATTCTTCTTCTTATTACCCTCAAGCGAATGGACAGGTTGAAGCGGTGAACAAGTCACTCAAGTCCATTCTCCAACGAACCATCGTACAAAGCAATACCAATTGGCATATCATGTTATATCCTGCTTTGTGGGCTTATAGGACCGCGGTTAAGGCTGCCACCGGTTTTTCTCCATATCAGCTTGTACATGGAGTGGAGTCTGTATTGCTGGTTGAGTGCGAGATCCCTTCTTTGAATCTAGCCATAGAGCTCTTACCGGATACTTCCCCATTGGAGGAAAATTTGGTCCATTTAGAGCAGCTTGATGAGCACCTCAGAGATGCTTTAGTGGCTCTAGAGGTGAATAAGCGTCGCGTTAAGGTCCAGTAGGATAAATCTATCTGTTGAAGGAAGTTTAGTGAGGGAGATTTGGTCCTGTTGTGGGATCAAGCTAAAGAACACTTGGGGGTAGGAAAATTCAACCCCATGTGGCATGGTCCTTACATGGTTAAACGTGTGTTAGAGAAGGGTGCATATGAGCTAGTATATTACGAAGGGACGACCTTGGTGGAGCCTAGAAATGGGCTCTATCTTAAAAAGTACTATGCATAATTCTCAGCCAGGGCTGACTATTGTATATTATTGTACAACATTTTGCATAGTTAGGTTTTTCTTATGGTGATCGGGTTTGTTGATTAGCTTCCGTTTCTTATGGCAGATATCAATGGAGTCTTCCTTCTATATAGGATTCGTGGATGGTGCAAGCTGTCACACTCAACACTCAGCCTCTGCTGCTTGGGTGATTTATACTCCTATGGGTCAGGTATTGTCTTCAGGAGGCATATGTTCACGGATTTCTTCAAACAATGTTGCTGAATATAGTGCCGTTATTGAGCTTCTAAGGGATGCCATTTTACATGGTGTTCTATCTCTTGAGGTACGTCTTGATTCAGAGTTAGTAGTGTCACAACTTAATGGCTTGTATCATGTTAGAGATCCAACATTATTACGGAGATTCTTACACGTGAGATTGTTAGAACGACAATTTGACAACATAACATACATACATGTTCCAAGAATTTATAATCAAGTTGCTGACTCATATGCTAACTATGTGTTAGATTGGCATTTGTTTCATAGACAATAAGCTCATCACAAACATACATTTTTACACATGTAAATAAATAAACCGGTCATCATAAAAGTTTTTCATTAAACATCCAAAATGTGATAATACATAGTGTCATAATACAAAAATGGGGCTTCCGAGCCACCAAAATATAAATACACGGTAGTACAAAATGTATCACTCCCAGGTATCTAAGCCTGGGGAGAAGGAGGGGGGTTCTGATCATTGAATGTCACCACGACTCTAGATAGTCATCTAAACAACTGCACCCATGCTCGTGGCACACCCACCACTTGACGCTACATGGCCTCAGGCAGGTCCTCGACCTGCACCATGGGTACCCTATGTGTCAGCTGTACGAAGTTGATATGAATGCTTTGGAGTGTCCGCTCCGCATCCACATCCATAATATCATCTCCTCTTCCCCTCTGTCTATGATGAGGGAAGCCTTCAATCCGCCGTGGTCCTACATCTGCATACATATGATAGGATGTCACTATGTGTTGTCACACAAAAACATGTCTTTTTGATTCCATATATAAAAAAATAGAAAAAAATTAAATAACTCAAAAATCTTAAAAAGAGTGTTGGGATTCATTACCAATGTCACCGTATGCTGATCCTCGTGGTAATGGCATGTTGGGGTCTCCTCGAAAATCTATCCCCACATAGGGGTAATAATCGATGGAAACTATCTTCCATCACCACAATGGAAAGAAATCAGCTGGATAGGGGTTGGACACCTTACCTCCACCCAGTCTGCGCATCGCATATGCCCGATGTCGTTGGGCTGGATCTCGAACCCCATGAAGAGGAATGTCAACTCTAGGGCTCAATCCCAGAACAGGATCAAAGAAAAATGTGCTTAGTATGCTACTGAAACCAAAGTTTCGTACTCTGCCCGTCTTGCACTCACTGAGCTGGTGTTTCATGTTTCCCAGTAGTGCAGTGCTCCAATCGTACACCGTGGGTCTCATGCACTCCACCGCATAGAACATCAGAGGCCATGAGGCTAGCCCTGCTATCCTACCCAGTGTCAGTAGTATGGCCTTTAGGCCTAGCACCTGTATGGAATTAGTTGGGATCTGACTCCCAACCTTGTCTGTGTCCAGATAACAATACACAGCTATTTACTCATCTATGGTGAGGCCACCTTCGGGCCCGCGAGATCGTAGATTCACCACTTCCCCCCGTCAGGAAATTCCAGTAATAAAGTATATGTCCTCCACTTCTATGGTGAGGGACATCCCATTGATCTGGAAAGACTCTGAGTCAGGATCCCAATAGTCTACTAGCATCTGCAGCAGTATTAGTTTGGCTCTTAAGCCACCAAGACACCAAAACTTGTAGAGCCCACATGCACAAAGAGCCTGTTGTGCCCACCACGTACTGCTTCTTCTACATCCATGTGCTCATGTTCTCTCCATTCTAGAGCCATCCTGCACATTTAAATCAAGTTTGGGTCATTATAAGTCTTTAAAAAACTTGACCGCAGCCGCATACGCGACTGTTTGCTAAACAACCGCGTATGTACACGACTTTGAGGGATTTTTCCGCGTATATCCAACCCTATACACGGAAAAATCCTTGATTTTTGCGTGGGCCGAGGCTGACACTTTAGGATGGACTAGAAATCAAATTGACCATGGAAAATTGAAAATTTTACATGAAAATGAAAGAGCATGACATAGGAAATTAGCTGGAAAAAACGGTGTTGGATTCCGTCGGCTGGATCTCCCGAAATTTGCGTTTGAAGTTCTGAGCTCAATTGGGTAAAAATTTCAAATGTTATATAATGTTTTGAATTTTTTACTATTTATAAATTTTTTTCAAAATTTTCAAATTTTTACCCCCTTTTCTATAGTTTTGGACTGTTTTTAATCCTTTTGGACCGTTTTTGACAAATATATGATGTAGGAGACCGTTTTGAGTGCTGTTTCGACCATTGTTTTGACCCGTTCGTGTCGATTTCAGGTATCATGTCTAAACTGGCATATAGGTTAGGTTTCACCACCATTTGCATTTTGCATGACCTTATGACCATTTCATCATAACCGTAGGTACAAACCCATTCTATCTTGTCACGGAACCTTCTTGCTGTTTTAGAAGTGGCATGGTTTGAATGGTAGATCTTGACCTTACATGGGTACCCTAGTTAGCGCCTTATTTTCATTTGGTGCCCATGCTGACAGTTTTTTCCTTTAGGGTGTGAGAGTCCGTTGTATAGTATTGCCATGACATCTCGCAAGAGCCTCATACTCGTTTTGATCTTTTGCTGGCCTATTTCCCCCGGACTCCCTTATGTCAAGTTGTAAATTGCATTATCATGAGCTTTTCCTACCTCATTTGAGCCTTATGCCGGCTTCCCTGAATTTGAGTATCAGCCATATAGCCTGAGCTTATCTCATGTCTAGCCATGCAGAGCCATTTTGTATATCCTTTGTAGCTTGATTCCCTATTCTTACCGGGAGGGGACTTTCCCTCGAGTGTCGCTATCCTACACATGTGTCCTTGCATTGAGCATAGGAATTTTCCATTGCTTGGAACTAGTTTGTTTGCCTATTTGAAACTCTTCTCCTCCTAGTCTGTAAGTTTAAAGTGATTTATTCTTTTTCAAGCTTTTCAAATTGTTGGAGTAGGGTCCCGTAGCTACAGGAAAAGCTTCCATTTTGGCGGAAAGACAGTTTTGGCAAAGATAAAGAGATAAGGTAAAGATACGACACCGTAGCATGTTTCTAGCTGTAGAGCAGAGCCTAAAACTATGGCTACCAGGGCAACGAAGTCAAAGGAGACGACAGTATTTGAGCGGCCGAGAGGAGAGAGCTCACCCACTGCATTGAAGGCAGTGGCGGAAGACAGGAGGGATCAGCTACCCTCATAAAGGAAAAGGATCAACGAGGCCGAGGTATTGAAGACGAAAGACAGAAAGGGAAGCGGTGCACAGTACCCATGGTCAGTGCCGGGAAGCATGGAAGACTGCAGAGAGCAGTGGTGTGATGGAAAGCAGCTACCCCAAGTACAGATATGCCTACTGTCACTATGTAGGGTTTTGGGTTACTATTGGGACATGCCCACAGTGTTGTAATGGCGAGACCTTCGTGCCGCCTATAAAGGGATGCATTTTGTATTGTAAAAGGGCTGGGTTGGTTTTTGTTGGTTGGTTGGGTAGTTAGACAAGAAGACATTTGAGACAGTTATATTGTAGAAGCTAAGCTCTGGTTCTGTTATCAGTGGTAGTTATCTTACTGTAACCAGTAGCTAGCTCATAGAGCATGTATGTAACAATTCGCAGGGATTGACAAAGAGAGAGAGAGAGAGAATATTGTAAGAAGGCAATATAGAGATAGGAAAGAGATCTAAGAGAGAAGGGCTCCAGGCTGTGTGCGGAGTTACCCAGAAGATCTCGAGCTGCATATGCGGTGCAGCAGAACTATGTACTCTCTCAAGATATAATAAAACACAGTTCTGTGGACATAGCTTCTACCCTGGAAGTGAACCACATAAAATCAGATTGTTATGTGATTGATTCATGTGATTGTATTTACTTGTTGTATCTGTCACTCATTACATGAAATTTGCTTACAGTTTAATGCATGTTTGTGTTATTCAGTTCATAGCATTATAGAGGAATAAATGTAGGTTGAAGCCTTTAAGTATGCTATATAAGAGTTTTTCTATGTTTCAATAAGATAGTTAAGAGTCGCAGTGTAAAGTAGTCTTGCATGTTGGTCCTGTAAGTTGAACACAAGTAACGCTAGGTACGCTGAGTCGCAGCGGTAGGATATCGTAGGGAGGTGATATCGCACCATCATAGGAGTTGTGGTGCACGATACCGTAGGTTGAGGATTGAGCGTAGGAGAGAGTTACTTGTTTCCCAGGATACGACGATGCGATAAGGGCTAGAGTCATCACGAGTAGGAGGAAACTGCGCATCGTAGAGAGAGAGGTCTTGCGGGTTGAGAGGAGCTGCGAGACGCACACAGGATGCCATAGAACCTGGTTGAAGACACTTGAGTCTTTGCCCAATCCATTAGAATCACTTCGGGTGAGACTTCATGCTGCTCCGTGGTTTGTCTCCGAAAGGGCCAGTGAGCTAGGGGTGTTGTTGGTTCATTACAATAAACCCGGGTCTTCCCATAGCAACCAACAAATGGTTTCGTTGCAGGTTTTGAACAAACTGAGCACTGATGTTCTGTTGGCATCCTACTAGAGACAAAATCAACCAGTGGGTTGGGTCTAAGGATAAAGAGTTTGCCGAACACGAGAACAAGAGTCCTAGACTGAGTATAGAGGACTGGTTACAAAAACATATCGTTACAGAATTGCATGCGATATTTTTTGCAAGATTTGGAAACAAGCCTTACAATTGGCTATCAAAGTTGACTGATAAGAACATATTCAAGAAGAAAAGAAATTTTTTTTGGACACTAGAGTTGATTCAGACCGTGAAGAACCTTGATAATCCCATTACGAGGACAATAGACTTCTGGCTTGCGAGTGTGCTAGAAGGCTTCGTTACGGAGTTTGCAGTTGAACAGAGAAAAAGCTTCAGCGAGGCTGAGTGGTAATTCTTCAAAGGATATCGCGGTAAGTACCTAAAATATTTAAACTTGTCCATTAAGATGTTATTACATGAAAAAGGAAGACTGGATCTAGTTTCAGATGAATAAGTAAAGATAGTAATGTCACAAGAGTTTGAGAGTGATTTTAATGACATTGGACGTACATGTAGTGGAAAGAAATACAAAGTAGATTTCAGATCTCCTATATTTGAAGACAGTTTAGATGGTACTAGACAACAGAGTCATAGCCATACAGACAGAACAGAAGGGGGTATCCCTTACCACCCTTATACCCCACAGAAACACATCGGGACTCAGAACAATCCTTTAGGAACTCCATCTAGTAGCTCCCAGATAGTACATACTACCGCTACATCACCTCCACCTACACCACCGAGTGGTAGTAACACAACAAATCAACATCCACCATGCAGAAATAAAATGGGGGATGATATGAAGCTACCTATCTTTAAGGGTACAAGGACAGAGGACCCAGAGAAGCATTGGTTTCTATGTGAAGCCGTGTGGACCATTAAAGCAATCAATGATGATAATATTAAACTTGTACAGTTGGTCACCACACTAAGAGAACGAGCCTTAACATGGTATATGAAGTATACCACAGCGGTACCCAGAACACTTGTCTAGGTTAGGACTGCCATGATTAAAGAGTTTAAGAAACCTAAGTCTGAGTCATAGTGCATTACAGAGCTCAAAGACATCAAAGAGTTACCTACAGAGTTAGTATGGGACTTTGATCGGAAATTCAAAGCCCTTATAGACCAAGTCATCTTTGAGTTTGCGCCGGAGCAACATAAAGAATGGTTTATTACAGCCCTGCTCCCTCACATCAGACTGCCATTAATGCAGCAGAAACTCCAGACGCAGGATGACGCGTTGGAGATGGCGATGAAACTAGAGGCTTCACTCTAGATGAAACCAACACAGGTATGACAAACCTGCAAAACCGGTTGGCTAATCTCACGTTACAGTTGCACGAGATTAAGAAAGGGAAAGAGGTTGCGCAAGACATATGGTGCATAAAGTGTAAAGCACAAGGCCATACTAAAGAAAACTATCCAGTCTTTGTAGAATATCTAGCAACCGAGGCTCCTAACCCCTTACCACAGACTGATGGGCCGTGGTGTGAAATATGCAAAACAAGAGGACACCCACCTCAGCAATTCCCTCTACTTCAGAAGTACGTGCAGATACCTAAGAACTTATACTGTGTCTTCTGTAAGTCCGTAGGCCATGATGAACACGATTGCCGAGCCTATGATCTCATGGTCGGGAGCAAGCAAGACTTGTACAGAGTCCAATCAGAAACACAGGGTCCAGCAGCAGGACCACAACATGATCCGGCTTATGGTGGTCGTGGAGGAGGATTCAGAGGACGAGGACATGGAGGAGGATTTGGCCGTGGAGAAGGCTTTGGCCGTGGTCGCGGACCAATCACTTGTTACAACTGTGGATTTGTAGGACATTATTCTAGGGACTGTCAGAGCCCTACTACGACATGTAACTATTGTAAATATTACAACCACACTATAGAAGAATGTCCTACCTTGATAGCCAAGATCAGAGAACCTAAACCAGCAGTACACTAGAACATCTAGCTTATTGCTGCTGAGCACGAAGAACCAGAACCGAGAGTCAACATTGTGACTCGCAGCGGTGCTTGCACCAATGGGACATCGCAAGATACTGAAAAGAACACAGGTCAAGAGTGGGTGCGCAAGGCTCCTAACAAAGCAACACCACTTGACCTACAGAAGAATAAACAGACATTTCAGGAAGCTAAGATTTTTTTTGATGACCCTATGCAATCAGGATCATAGGTACCGCCATGTAGGGGCGTACCACAGCAAGCAACTTGTGGCATTATCCCTATACAGATATCGCAGGCTACCACATCGGGCGCTTGAGACGAGGAAGAGTTGGCAGGAAGTGTACAATCCTTCCTGGGGAGCTGTTTAAAACTCATGAGAAATGAGCAAGATATCGGAGAACTTTAGCGCATCATAGATCAGTGTCAGCCATCTTCTTCCGTGAGAAATACACATCGTGCTGTTCATAATATTATGGGACATACAAGAACAGGAAGAGAGATGCGACTCACAGCATAGGTTGGAGAATTTGAAATGGATGAGGTGATCCTAGATCTAGGATCAGAGGTAAATGTTTTGACTAAGAAGACATGGGAAAAGATGGGTAGCCCTAAGTTAGTCAGATCACCTATCCATCTACGATTAGCTAATTAGCAGTGGGTATCACCCCTGGGTCGATTACCACAGGTGCCAGTTGACAATGACCGAGTTCGCAGCTCTGCAGACTTTGAAGTTATAGAAATTATTGGTGATAGTAGACCATATCCAGCATTACTAGGCATTGATTGGGCGATCGGTAACATGGCTGTTATCGAATTAAAGAGAAGACAAATGACCTTTGAGGACGCGCAGATTCGGGTCATCGCACCGTTAGATCCTCTTCAGGGTCCTAGATACATTGAACCTATCCAAGCAGAGGAAGAGGCATGCAACATGGAGAGTCTCTATCAGATGACTGCGAACCAGAGCGACTACATCAATCCGACCATAGAAGGGAACATTAGTTGGCGATGCGATAGCTCATGCGCATCGGATTCGGATGTGGGTCTAGAGAACTGGCAGAACAGACTTTACGAAGTCTCAGCGCGCAGATGTGCGACATGACTAAGTCATTGCGATGGATTGGTGCAGAGATAAATGAGATTCCATCATTTCATGGTCTAACAGATGTTTAGGACTTTCTCATGCAGTTTGAATGACAAATTCCTCATGACTAGAGGATCGTAGCTATGGAACTTGCAGTACGAGCCACATCTGCAAGATGGTGGTATGCACATAAAGGGAATATCGCATCATGGGATGATCTTAAGAGATTGATGGCTATCAGATTCTCTACCGATAGAGAGTATGTCCAGTAGAAATACACAAAAGAAAGTGACCCCAGGTCACATATTCAGACGTGTGAACGGAATTGGTCGGACATTCTTGAGGATGAATGGGTTCACCGATTCATTCACACTTTGGACACAGTTCCAAGGAACTAGTACATAGAGACTGAATTGCGCAAGGGAATGCCTACATGGCCACTGATGATAGATAGATTTCTACTGACCTACGCTTTTGAATTTGAGAATCCAAGCATTAATCAGGCCCTAGATGTAATAAAGATTAATATATTTGAGGATTGTACCCTATCAGTGTCAGCTCAACCCGAGTGGGCCATCCAGTTAGAAGAGGCGCTAGAGTGTTATAACTTTGCATCAGAACCAGAGGAGGAGGATGAGGATCCTCGCAACATCAACATTATGGAGACAAAGGGGACTCACGATGTTGATGGGTCAAAGCTAGAGACTCCAGTTATCATGGAGCCTATCAAGATTAAACAGATCAATATTGGCACAGACACAGAACCAAAGTTTGCCTCTATTGGAGACTATTGGAAAGATGAAACAGTTGGACAGATTGCAGACTTGCTACATGACTATCAGAACCTATTTCCCACCAAGTTCATAGAGATGAAGGGAATAGTCGGAGACCTGGGAGTAATGAGGATCCCATTGAAAGAGGATGGTAGACCAGTTAAGCAGCATCCTTATAGATTAAATCCGCACTATAAAGAAAAAGTTAAGGATGAGATCGATAAGATGCTAGTGGCAGGCATCATCGAGCCAGTGTAAGAAAGCGAATGGGTTAGTCCCATGGTCGTGCAAGAGAAGAAAACCAAAGGAGACATCAGGATCTGTGTCGACTTGCGTAAACTCAATGATGCATCACTTCATGATCCATTTCTGACACCTTTCACTGATGAAGTATTAGACAATGTGGGAGGACAGGAGGTCTACTCCTTCACTGATGGCTTTTTAGGCTATCACCAGATCAGAATCCACCCAGAAGATCGCCATAAGACCACTTTTGCAATAGAATGGGGCTCATTCCAGTATACAGTAATACCCTTTGGTCTTAAGAATGCACCAGCTATCTTTTCTAGAGTAGTAGTTGCTATATTTAAAGAATACATCCATAAATTCTTAGAAGTTTATTTTGATGATTGGACTGTATTTGGATTAATTGACAAGCACATAGGAGATTTAAGACTGATGTTCAAGAAATGTAGGCAGCACCATATTTCTCTAAACTTGAAAAAATGTATATTCTGTGCGCCATTTGGTATCTTGTTGGATCACACTGTTTGCAGGCAAGGCTTGATGGTAGATCCCGCAAAGATTGCCATCATTGTAAGTCTTCCAGCACCCAACTCAGTCAAACAATTGAGGACAGTAGTTGGTCATACCGGGTACTATAGAAAATTCATCAAGGGATACGCAAAGATTACAGCACCGATGGAAAAACTGTTAAAGAAAGATGTAAAATTACTATGGAATGAGGAAAGTCAGCAGAGTCTAGACACAGTGAAAGAGAAGATGGTTACAACACCCATCTTAGTATTTCCATACTGGACCAAGTCATTTCATGTACATGTGGATGCATCTGGCATCACACTAGGGATTGTTTTAACGCAACTAGGAGAAGGAGGTATCGATCATCCTATCGCATACTCCAGCAGAAAGCTATTGACAGCAGAAAAGAACTAGACCATGATAGAAAGAGAAGGATTAGCTATTGTGTACGTGCTGCAGAAGTTCAGGCACTACCTATTGGGTGCCTCGTTCAAGATGTTTACTGACCATTCCGCATTAAAGTACTTGGTCAATAAGCCAGTGTTAGGGGGAAGAATCTGCAGATGGTTACTCCTCTTTCAGGAGTATGATTTTGAAATCATCGTGAAACCAGGAAGATTGAACGATGGACCTGATCATCTGTCGCGAATAGACTCAGGAGAAGAGCCAAGTAATATAGAGGACAATTTGCCAGATGTGTAGTTGTTTTCTATTTAGATCGCAGATGAGTACTATGCTGATATCATTCACTTTCTCACTATAGGAGGGGCACCTGATGAGTTTACCAAGCATCAAAAGAGGCAGTTGGTTGTTAAAGAAATAGACTTCATCGTGATCGTAGGACAGTTATACAAGTTAGGTCTAGATGAAGTCCTACGCAGATGTGTGATGCCGCATGAAAAAGAGGCCATTATCAGAGAAGCACATTTTGGTACCGCAGTACGTCATTTTGCAGGAAAGCCGACTGCGCAGAAAATCCTGACCGCAGGATTATGGTGGCCTACTTTACATAAGGATACTAAGGAATTTTGCATATGCTGCGATATCTGCCAGAGGGTAGGAAAACCTTCACGATGAGATGAAATGCCGCTGCGACCGCAGGTTACGTTGCGCACATTTGATAAGTGGGCCATAGAATTTGTGGGTCCTATCAACCCACTGGGAAAACGAACTGGTGCGAGATATATTATCATAGGAACAAAATACCTCACCAGATGGGTGGAGGCTAAAGTAGTAAGAAATTGTTATGCTGCTACAGCTGCACAGTTCCTCTTTGAGAACATTATCAGTAGATTTGGATGCCCAGTAATTTTGATGAGCGATCAAGGAACCCATTTCTTGACCACACTATTGAGGCCTTGACGAAAGAATTCTAGATACGGCACCATACGAGAACCCCCTACCACTCACAAGCTAATGGTACGGTGGAGGCCTTTAACAAGATTTTAGAAAATGCTCTTCCTAAGATCTGCAATAGCCAAAGGAATGATTGGGACCTCAGAGTTAACGCTGTATTATGGGTGTATAGGACTACATGCAAGAAAATTATAGGACACACACCTTTCAGCTTGGTGTATGGAAAGGAGGCTGTTATGCCTATGGATTATATTCTTCCCAGTTTAATAATTGCTCAGATCATTGGGATGGCTGATATAGACACAGTGCATGAAAGGCCAGCGCAGCTGCTTGCCTTAGAGGAAGACAGGTTCATCGCAGGATTCCATCAGAAAGTGCAAAAGGCATGAGAGAAATCTTGGCATGACAGGCATGTCAAGAACAAGATTTTTCAGATAGGAGACCTAGTCCTCCTCTATGACAGTAAGTTTGTGAAATTTCCAGGGAAGTTCAAAACGCATTGGTTGGGGCCATACCAGATTTAGCAAGTTACAGACAGAGGAGCCGTTCAACTTAGCAAATTGAATGGGGAACTTCTTCCCACTTTCATTAATGGCAGTAGGCTTAAGCTTTACATTACTAGCCACTTCATACCCCAGCCTTAGCTCAGACAGCCTAAAAGGGTGCAGATGTCCAGTGTAGTTGAAAGGAGGCATCGCACCAGGAATTAGTCTACACCGACAGGTATTCTAAGTATAAGGAATCGCATAAGGATGGTTCATTTTGCACAAGTCAAAAAAAGAAAAAAAGAAAAAAGGAGCGTAAGTTGTTTGAGCGGGTGATGCGGTGTTTCATCGTAGCAACGCGATGTTTCTCCGTGCCACGTATCCAGTTTTGAAAAACGACAAGAGGGCCAGTCAAGTCGCCTTCTGATAGGAAGTTAATGAAGAAAGACCGGTATACCTTACCGTAGATTTGGCAGCAGCATAATCAACTTTTCCAGATTTAGTAAATCTTCGACGAGACCGGCGCTTGCACACACACTTCGAGGAAAATTGATCGGATTTCAGCATTTAATGAGGATCGGGCTGACGGGTGTGGTCTCGTCTAGGCATTAATATGACCGACGGGTTCAGCCTAGATGACCATTGCGTCCGAGATTATAGCCTTTAGCATAAAAGCAGATATCATTCATTCAGGACGGATACTTTTGCAAGAGCCAAGAGCTGTAGAGTAAGTCTCAAGTTTCCCCTATGCAGAGCTAATTTCGTTACAGAGTGCTGTGATTCCCCCATTTCACAGCCATTTCCCACCCAGAGTATAACACCAAGTGGGTTTTGTCCGAGGAGGAACCTATAGAAGCTATGTTGGAAAGGTTTGAGCGTAGTGGCCTTACAGCTGCTATGACGACGTTGCCCAGGGTTGTGAAATTAGGAACATGACAGGTCAGACAGCCACCATGGATGAGAAGTCAAGTACAGGATGTAGAAGATGTCATCAAAGTCGCTCCTAAAGAGAGAAATAATGCCGAGACGATCACTGAAGATAAGAAAGTAGAGCAGCGGAATGATGAGAAGAAATCTCCTGTCAGGAAAAAATTAAAAGTGAGAAAAAGAAGGCAACGGGAGAAGGAAGATGACCTATCTCATCAGCTAAGAGAAGAACAAGAGGTTCCAAAGGTCAAGAATGAAAATATGCGGAACCCAAGCAGCATGACTACCTGGAGCAAGTGGCTGAAAAGAAAAGTGAAAGGGAAAACAAATCGAACAAGCAGAACTTCAAGATGCAGACAAAGGATTGTTCTCGGAATGGAATTCCTGGTTTGTATACCTTTCGCATAAGTAGGCTCCAGACTGAATGAAATGTTTGAGAAGGCTGGAAGATATAGATTTTCCTTGTGTTAAAGTTCTAACCCAGATAAAGAGTAAAGGATATATGTCGAAGACTTCTCAAAACTAGAAGATCCGTAAAAGGTCTCACAAGCGACGAGAGCGAGACCATGACAATGAGGGAAGGAAAGATAAGAGATCCCAATGAACTAAGTTACAGAAACTATAGAGAGCGTGTCGCAGCTATGGAGAATGAAGTCGTAGTACTTCGGGACAAATTTCACAAGACTTCACAGGAAGCCAAGGAGAAGCTATAGCAGGAGAAGCCCGCTGGTAGTGGCTCGAGGACGAGCCACAAGTAAGTGTTAGAGGACTGTTGGAGTAGGGTCCCACAGCTACAGGAAAAGCTTCCATTTTGGTGAAAAGACAGTCTTGGCAAAGATAAAGAGATAAGGTAAAGATACGACGCCGTAGCATGTTTCTAGTTGCAGAGCAGAGCCGAAAACTATGACTACCAGGGCAGCGAAGTCAAAGGAGACGACAGTACCTGAATGGTCGAGAGGAGAGAGCTCACCCACTGCATTGAAGGTAGTGGCAGAAGACAGGAGGGATCAGCTACCCTCATAAAGGAAAAGGAGCAACGAGGCCAAGGTATTGAAGACGAAGAATAGAAAGGGAAGTGGTGCACAGTACCCATGGTCAGGGCCGGGAAGCATGGAAGACTGCAGAGAGCAGTGGTGTGACGAAAAGTGGCTACCCCAAGTATAGATATGCCGACTGTCACTAGTTAGTTTTTTGGGTTACTGTTGGGACAGGCCCACAGTGTTGTAATGGCGAGACCTTCGGGCCGCCTATAAAGGGATGTATTTTGTATTGTAAAAGGGTTGGGTTGGTTTTTGTTGGTTGGTTGGGTAGTTAGACAAGAAGACATTTGAGACAGTTATATTGTAGAAGCTAAGCTTTGGTTCTATTATCAGTGGTAGTTATCTTACTGTAACCAATAGCTAGCTCATAGAGCATGTATGTAACAATCCGCAGGGATTGACAGAGAGAGAGAGAGAGAGAGAATATTGTAAGAAGGCAATATAGAGATAGGAAAGAGATCTAAGAGAGAAGGGCTCCAGGCTGTGTATGGAGTTACCCAGAAGATCTCGAGCTGCATATGCGGTGCAGCAGAACTATGTACTCTCTCAAGATATAATAAAACATAGTTCTATGGACGTAGCTTCTACCCTGGAAGTGAACCACGTAAAATCAGATTGTTATGTGATTGATTCATGTGATTGTATTTACTTGTTGTATCTGTCACTCATTACATGAACTTTGCTTACAGTTTAATGCATGTCTGTGTTATTCAGTTCATAGCATTATAGAGGGATAAATGCAGGTTGAAGCCTTTAAGTATGCTATATAAGAGTTTGTATAGGTTTCACTAAGATAGTTAAGAGTCGCAGCATAAAGCAGTCTTGCATGTTGAGTCCTATAAGTTGAACACAAGTAACACTAGGTACGTTGAGTCGCAGCGGTAGGATATCGCAGGGAGGCGATATCGCACCATCAGAGGAGCTATGGTGCGTGGTACCGTAGGTTGAGGATTGAGTGTAGGAGAGAGTTACTTGTTTCCCAGGACGCAACAATGCGATAAGGGCTAGATTCATTACGAGTAGGAGGAAACTGTGCATTGCAGAGAGAGAGGTCTCGTGGGTTGAGAGGAGCTGCGAGATGCACACAGGATGCCATAGAACCTGGTCAAAGACACTTGATTTTTTGGCCAACCCATTAGAGTCACTTCGGGTGAGACTTCAGGCCGCTCCGCAGTATATCACCGAAAGGGCTAGTGAGCTAGGGGTGTTGTTGGTTCATTACAGTAAACCCGGGTCTGCCCATAGCAACCAACACAAATATTTGAAAAAGTCCAAAAAAAATTAAAAAACCAAAAAGCTGGACAAGGAAAGATGTTATCTTTGGCAGCAGTCGAGTCGTGTTGCCTTTGAATAGAGTACTGTATATCACATCCATTGGTTGGGTTAATAGTTTGACTTTATGAGTTGTACTTGTTTATCTGAGTTTATCTCCACTGACTGGTTAAGCTTCCAGTCCCTATGGAGACTCTGTCGATGCCTCCTGTGTCGCAGAGATGTCCCAGTTTTTCATATTGAGTCTATAATGCCTACATTCAGTCACCATTTTCCTTTATGCTCTTTTTTAAAGGAAGTTGAAACCTGAGTCGACCATTCCTCAGTTATCTTGACTTTGCATGTCGACCATTCCCGGTACAGTTACTAGTTCATGCACCTTATGATAGAGTCCTTCCACATTATACAGCTTTGCTGAGTACCTCATGTTAGATGATGGGGGATTCCTTAATGCCCTCCTTCTAGCGGATTTCATCCCATCGACTTCAGATCATTTATTCTGGGATAGGAATCTAGAGTCATTTTTGAGTGCCTTGAGACTTGCAGTCATCAGTGACAGGTTCTCTCGCCATTGACAGTGTTTTGGGAATACATCAATGTCCCCTGATCAATGGATTCTCTCAAGTGTTTGAACTCAACACATTTATTCACATTTGTTAGTTTTCACTCTAGTACCTTGATTCCCATTTTCATTATCGGTGGGTGATCTCGTGTCTGTTAACGGTATACATCAATGACCAGTAATTAAATGATGGACTACTATGTTTGACCTCGAAACCTCTATTCACATAGTAGGACATGTACTCATAGCGGTTTTTGTAGAAGACATTCCAGACTGGTGGCATCTCTTATATGCTACCTCCTTGATTGTGCCAGTGTTCATGAGATTTCATCTCTCGTAACTTGATTCCAGTATATGTCAGACATTTCCAGCCATTATGGAGATCTTGATCCATTATATATCTTCAGTCTTCATGGAGATCATGATCCTTTGTATATCTTCATCATGGATATTCTGAGATTCATTATATTGTACGTGGAGATGACCACATATGTCATATTGTATCATGCCTATTCATGGCCATTGTACTCTTATGTATCCGGGTCTGCTATATCTATTTGCAGTTATGTGCAGAGTTGTATCATTGTATAGTACTGATTGGATGGCTAGTTCTTCCACTAGGTTCTTCATCACTTCACTTCTGGGATGGAATTATAATGTATTTCAGCCATCGTATGACCCCTCTAACCTCACACATTAGGGGGCATCTGTTATAGCTGATTTTACCACACATGGTGAATCACATTTTTATGGCCTTCCCTGTCCCTCTGCAGACTCCTTAGACCCCATGGACCATTTTTGTTCCTTTGATTTTTCCAATATCATCCCCAAAAACATGTAAAAATTTCCATACGCAACTTTTAAACCCTTTCTCGCGTATATACGCGGGTTTGACCCATAAAACCGCGTACATCGGGAAGTGTGCAAAAGGCCAAATTATTTTGGAGTTTTCCTTGATGTGGATCCAACTTACTTGTCTTTTGGCCTTCTCTATGCCTTGAGATCGCTCAGATTCGACCTTTCATTACCTCATTGAAGAGCTATATAAGGAACCCTTTGGATACATTGAAGGCATGAGGAATTGAGAGCAAGAGAACTATAGTCCATTGTTGTTGGAACTTGTGCTTGAGTCTGCATCCCTTTGTTCCTGGGAGCACTTTTGTGTTCTTCCCAATATTTCCCTTTTCTTGCGAGCTTGCTATCAAGAGATGGAGGATTGAAGTGGTGCAGGCCCAAGTGGGGGATTCATTTTCTTCGATTCGCAGACGTGCCGACAGGTTGTATTCATTGTAATCTCTGATTTTATATTAATAGAAATATCTTTTCCTGTCCAATAATGTGTATTTGAATGAATATTTGATCCATGGATGATTTCAAATGCTTATATGTTATTGATTATATATGCTAGAGTAGATCTAACATGATTATATATAGCATGCTTGTCTTGTTTATTGAATGTTGAGGAAGCAATTTATCAATTCAAGTTGGAGTTGGAAAGCTCAACGAGGATCTACATCAACCATCCAGAATAAGGTACAAATCGAGATCCTTTAGTGTTAGATATTTGGTTTCTCTTGCATATAGGAAATGATTTATTTCTAGAGTCAAGCTGTCTATTGTGGTACCCCAAGACATAGGAATTTCTTTCCGTAACAATAGACATAGTTTATGGACAAACAGGAAAATCACAAGGATGATTTGAGTTCTATATTACAGATCCTTTTCACAATTGTATAATTTAAAAGAACAAATCTTAAACACCTAATCTATTAATGCATGCAATTTAAAACTAAAGGAACAACTTGATCAAAAGGCTCAGTTACAGATCAATACAATGAATTAATTTACATAATATCATTCCTACACATAAGGTAAAAGAAAGAGGAAGGAGACATGAGTTTTAATAGGAAGTCTTAAACAATCTGTTATCTCCCAAAATAAATTTATTTTGATAAGTATGAAGAATTGGATTCATGTAATGAAATATCTGAGTATGACTGACCAATTGAAAGTCTCCATTTTTGATATGGTTGAAAAATTTGAAAGTTATCGCTTTCGGTGGCTTAGGTGAGGCTTTTAATAGCTCATTAGTCACCGAAAATCTATGTTTCGATAGCTAACGATTTAACGAGGGATAAAGGTAAACCACTGAAAGTGGATCGAGCAAATAGAATCAAATCAACACTTTCGGTGGCTTAGGTGAGATTTCAAATGATTCATTAGCCACCGAAAAGTGTTGCTTTTAGCAGCTTAGGGAGGATACCAGGAGGCATGTTAAATGCCGAAAACAAATAGTAAGCGATATTAGTGAAGGTGGTTTTGGTGGCTTAGGTGAGACTCGGAACAACTCATTAGCCACCGAAAAGTGATGCTTTCGATAGCTTATCGAACAATCCAACACAGATTTTAACCATCGAAAGCAGGAAGATAAGCGTCGGGGAAGAAGTGCTTTCGGCAGCTTAGGTGAAAGCTCAGGCATTTCATTATCCATCGAAAGCCATGTTTTTGGCAGTTAGCAGACAAAATCCCAGAGGCTATTAACCACCAAAAATTCAAAGTGAGGAAACAATTAGAAGACAGTCAAATCGAACCCCGTCAACAAGATGAACCATTAGTGGAGGGCGTGACAAACCACCGAAAAGACTCGAGCCTACATAAATGCGCATGTAAATGAGTTAAAGAGGTCGTTATAAAATTGGAAAAGGATTGATAGGATTGGAAATCCTTAGCCTCCTTCCACTTGTCCAACAGAATAAAAAAAATCCCACCGAATACCCAGGTTGATGTGTGATATGATTGCTTGGGAAAGGAGATCGAGAGGATCAGCTACTACCATCACCTTATGATCTCAACATCCATCATGAAAGAACAAACCCTCATAATCAGTGCCAAAGGACTCCATCGCATTTCACTCTTGAGCTTGTCATTCCTCTCCACCAGGAAAACCATCTCTGAAGGAGCAGCCTGCTAACACAATGTATACAGAACTAAGAATTATTTTGCAGGTACTGAGGAGAGGCACTCATCAAGATGAATAAGGGAGGACCTTCTCTCAAGTAGGAGCTGGGTGATATCAGTTACTTGGAAGCACATCCAGAGGTTTGTAAACTCTTCCAAGAGGTTGGCTGCTACAAGTTTTGTGAAAAGATACAAGGCTCCCATCAGCAAGTAGCTGAGTCGTTTGCCCTCTCATTTGATGATTCAAAGGTAGTTATAGGAAAGGAGGAATTTCACATATATGAAAACCTAATCAATGAAGTAACTAAACTCCCTTGCATAGGATAAAAATGGTTCAAGACCACCATACCAAAAGATGTAGAATTCAGGTCTTACATAAAGCTTGAACATAGAGGAATGGTGTGGAAGAAGAGTGTGCCATAATCCTGGTTGGAAGAGAGGTGGAAACAACTGCTGAAGGCCATTTTGGTCTACCTAACATGTGAAGGAATATATAACAGAGCCATGATATACCATTTAAAGTTAATGAATCACTTCACATGTAAAATCCCACTCAATTTTCCCTTTTACTTACATAGAAGTCTGGGAAAGATGGCACACCAAGTGAAAGCCCATCCAACCAAGATTGATGGCAGACTGTCCTGCCATGGCCTTATACAAATTGTTGGCTATCATGGGCAGACCCGAGTTTAATTTATTTAACCAACAACACCCCTAGCTCACTGGCCCTTTCGGCGACAGACCGCGAAGCGGCCTAAAGTCTCACTCGAAGTGATTCTGAAGGGTTGGCCAAGGACTCAAGTGTCTTGGACCAGGTTCTGTGGCATCCTACTTGCGACTAACAACTTTTCTAGTCATAGGGCCTCTTTCTCTGCGCATCGCATGACCCTCTACTCGCGTCGTGTGATCTCGATGTCTTGCAGCCCTTCTCACTGCAAGATTTCTCTCTATCTGATGCACAGTCCCTGCCTACGTCGTGCAACTTCCAGCAACTCACGGTGACCCCAGCCTTACCGCGTCGCTGCACACCAGGAGACATGTAACTTCCTCCAACACTAAGTTCTTAACCTCCGGTATCGCACACCATAGCTCCTCTGCCGGTGCGGTATCGCCTCCCTGCGATACCCCAACCCTGCGGCTCAGCGCACTTAGTGTTGTTCATGTCGACTTGCAAGACTCAACATAACAGGCTGTTCAACACCACGACTAGTGACTGTTTCAAGCAACGTATAACTAAACCCGCTTACAACATATCAATGGTTTCAACTTATGTCTATCCTTTTATATTATTGCGAACTGAACAATGCATACATACATTAAACTGCAACAAGGCTCATAAAATAACTGACAGATGCATCAAATAAACACAACACAGGAAGCAATCACATAACGCATGATTTTAACATGGCTCACCTCCAGGATGGAAGTTACGTCCACAGAACTATGTTTCTATTATAGATCAGGGGAAGGTAAACACAGTTCTGCTGCACCGTATATGCAGCTTAAGATATTCTCTCTTAGATCTCTTTTCTACCTCTGTATTGCACCTCTTACAATATACTCTTCCCTCTCTGTCGATCCCTACGGATCATTACATGAATGCTCTATGAGCTAGCTATTGGTTACAGTAAGATACTACAGCTAATAACAGAACTAGAGCTTGGCTTCTACAACTGTCTAATACTCTACAAAACAACTACAACAGATGAACCAACCAGCCGCCTCTCTAACCAACCCTTTTACAGTACAAAATATATCCCTTTATAGGTGGCCCGAAGGTCTCGCCATTACAACACTGTGGGCCTGTCCCAACAGTAACCCAAACCCTAACTAGTGACAGTCGATGTATTTGTACTTTGAAGTAGCCGCTATCCATCACACCATAGCTCTCTGTGGTCTTCCATGCTTCCTGACACTGATCATGGGTACTATGCACTTCCCTTCACCACAGCTTCCTGCAGTGTTCCATGCTTCCCAGCACTGACCATGGGTACCGGCGCTGCTTCCTATCTGTCCTTCATCTTCAATGCCTCAACCTCGTTGCTCCTTTTCCTTTATGAGGGCAGCTGAACCCTCCTGTCTTCCACCACTACCTTCAATGCAGTGGGTGAGCTCTTTCTTCTTAGCCGTTCACGTACCATCGTCTTCCTTGACTTCTCTGCCTTCTACGTCATGGGTTCCAGCTCTACTCTGTAGATGGAAACCTGCTATAGTGTCGTAGCTCCACCTCTTATATCTCCACCAAAACTATCTATCCATCAAAATAGTAGCTTCTTCTGTAGCTGCGGGACCCTACTCCAACAGTCCCCTAACACTTACTTGTGGCTCGCCCTCGAGCCACTATCAGTGGGCTTCTCCTGCTGTAGCTTCTCCTTGGCTTCTTGAGAAGTCCGTTGCAACCTGTCACGAAGTCCTGCGACTTCCTTTTGCATTAATCTGACACGCTCTTTATATTTTCTGTAACTTGGTTCGTTGGGCTCTCTTATCTTTCCTGCCCTTAGTCATGGTCTCGCTCTCGTCGCTCCTGAAATTTTTTAAGAACCTTCTATTGTTTGAAAGGTCTTCCACAGATATCCTTTCCTCTTTATCTGGGTTAGAACTTTTATCACAAGGAAAATCTGTATCTTTCAGCCTTCTCAAACATTTCATTCAGTCTGGAGCCCTCTATATGAAAGAGATACAAACCATGAATTCCGTTCTGAGAACAAGCCTTTGTCTGCATCTTGAAGTTCCGCTTGCTCGGTTTGTTTTCCCTTTCACTTTTCTTCTCAACAACTCGCTCCAGGTATGCACGTAACTCTGGTTCTGCATATTTTCATTCTTGGGCTCTGGAACCTCTTGTTCTTCTCGTAGCTGATGAGACAGGTCATCTTCCTTCTCCCATTGCTTTCTTTTTCTCATTTTTACTTTCTTCCTAGCGAGAGATTTCTTCTCATCATTCTTCTGCTCTGCTTTCTTATCTTCAGTGATTGGCTCGGTGTTCTTCTTCTCCTTAGCAGAGACTTTGGTGACAAATTCTACTTCTGGCACTTGACTCTTCATCCTTAGCGGCCGTCTGACCTGTGATGTACCTAATTTCACAACTCTGGGTGGTGTCGTCATAGAGGAGCTACGGCCACCAGGGTCGAAGCATCTCGGCATGTCTTCTAAAGGTTCGTCCTCGAACAGAACCGACTTACTAGAATCTCCTGGGCGTGCAATGGATTCGAACTCTGGGAATCACAGCACTCTGTAATGGGGTGAACTCTACACAAGGGACTCTTAACAAGTTACTCTATAGCTCTCGGGTTTCTGCAAATGTAACCCCCTCGAATGAACAATTTCTGCTTTTATGCCGAAGGCAACAATCCCGGATGCAACGGTCATCTTGACTGAACCTGTCGGTCATAATAATTACATGGACAAGACCTCACCCGTCATCTGATCCTCCATAAATGCTGAAATTCGGTCACGTTTCCCCCAAAATGTGTGTGTACAGGCGCCGATCTCGTCGAAGATTTTCCAAATTTGGAAACTTAATTATGTTGCTGCCAAATCTATGGTAAGGTATACTGGTCATTTCTTCATTAACTGCCTGTCAGAAGGCGACTTGACTGGCCCTTTGTCGGTTGCAAAAACTGGATACGTGGCACGGGGCTACATCGCATTGATGCGCTGAAACACCGCATCACCTGCGCAAACAAACAAATGGTTTTTTTTTCTTCCCGCAATTCATTTATTGACTTGCGCAAAATGAACCGACCTTATGCGATTCCTGATACTTATAATACTTTCCGGTGTAGACTAGTTCCCGGTGTGATGCCTCCTTTCAACTACACTAGACATATGCACCACTATAAACTGGCTAAGCTAGGGCTGAGAGGTGGGGTGGATATCGCTATAGAGCTTAAGCCTACTACCATTGATCCATGTGGGAAGAACCTCCCCGTTCAGCTGGCTGAGCTGAATGGCACCTCCCTCTGTAACTTGTTGTATCTGATATGGCCCCAGCCAATGCGTCTTGAACTTCCCTAGAAACTTAATGAATTTACTGTCATAGAGGAGTACTAGGTATCCAGTCTGGAAAGTCTTACTCTTAATATGTCTGTCATGCCAAGCTTTTTCTTGTGCCTTCTGCACTTTCTGCTGGAATCTGACGATGAATCTGTCTTCCTCTAGGGCAAGCAGCTGTGCTAGACTTTCCTCCACTGTGTCTGTATCAGTCATCCCGATGATCTAAGCGATTCTTAAACTGGGCAGGATATACTCCATAGGCATAACAGCCTCCTATCCATACACCAAGCTGAAAGGTGTGTGTCCTGTAAGTTTCTTGCATGTGGTCCTATACGACCATAATACAGCGTTAACTCTGAGGTCCCAATCATTCCTTTGACTGTTGCAGATCTTAGTAAGAGCATTTTCTAAAATCTTATTAAAGGCCTCCACCGTACCATTAGCCTGTGGGTGGTAGGGAGTGCTCTTATGGTGCTGAATATGGAATTTTTCTGTCAAGGCCTCAATGGTGCGGTTTAAGAAATGTGTGCCTTGATCACTCATCAAAATTACGGGGCAGCCAAATCTACTGATGATGTTCTCAAAAAGGAACTGTGCGGCTGTAGCAGCATCACAATTTCTTACTGCTTTGGCCTCTGCCCATCTGGTGAGGTACTCTGTTCCAGTGATAATATATCTCGCACCAATGCGTTTTCCTGGTGGGTTGATAGGACCCACAAAGTATATATCCCACTTGTCAAATGTACGCAGCGTAACCTATGGTCGCAGTGACATTTCATCGCATCGCGAGGGTTTTCCTACCCTCTGGCAGATATCGCAGCATCTGCAGAAGTCCTTGGTGTCCTTATGCAAAGAAGGCCACCATAATCCTGCATCTAGGATTTTCTGCGCAGTCGGCTTTCCTACGAAATGACTTCCTACAGTCCCTGAATGTGCCTCTCTGATAATAGCATCTTTTTCATGTGGCATCACACATCTGCGCAAAAATTCATCTGTTCCTAAATTGTATAGGTGTCCTGCGATCAGGGTGAAGTCTGCTGCTTTAACAACCAACTGCTTCTTTTGCTGCTTAGTGAACTCATCAGGCACTAATCCTGTAGTGAGAAAGTGAATGATATTAGTGTAGTAGTCATCCGCAATCTGGATAGAAAACAACGACGCGTTCAGCAAATTGTCCTCTAGGTTACTTGGCTCTTCTACTGAGTCTATCTGTGACAGATGATCAGGTCTAGCGTTCAATCTTCCTGGTTTAACAATGATTTCAAAATCATACTCTTGAAAGAGGAGTAACCATCTGCAGATTCTCCCCCCTAACACTGGCTTATTGACTAGATACTTCAATGCGGAATGGTCAGTAAACATCTTGAATGAGGCACCCAATAGGTAGTGCCTAAACTTCTGCAGCACATACACCATAGCTAAGCCTTCTCTCTCTATCGTGGTGTAGTTCTTTTCTGCTGTCGATAGCTTTCTACTGGAGTATGTGATAGGGTGATCAATATCCCCTTCTCCCGGTTGCATTAAGACAACCCCTAGTGCGATGCCAGATGCATCCACATGTACATGAAATGGCTTAGTCCAATCTGGAAATACTAGGATTGGTGTTGTAACCATCTTTTCTTTAAGTGTGTCTAGACTCTGCTGACATTCCTCATTCCATAGGAATTTTACATCTTTCTTTAGCAATTTCTCCATTGGTGCTGTAATCTTTGCGTAGCCTTTGATGAACTTTCTGTAATACCCGGTATGACCAACTACTATCCTCAGTTGCTTGACTGAGTTGGGTGCTGGAAGATTTACAATGATGGCAATCTTTGTGGGATCTACCATCAAGCCTTGTCTGCAAACAATGTGACCCAACAAAATACCAAATGGTGCACAAAATATACATTTCTTCAAGTTTAGAGAAATCTGGTACTGCCTACATTTCTCTAACATCAGTCTTAAATCTCCTATGTGCTTGTCAATTAGTCCAAATACAGTCCAATCATCAAAATATACTTCTAGGAATTTATGGATGTATTCTTTAAATACAGCAACCACTACTCTAGAAAATATAGCTGGTGCATTCTTAAGACCAAAGGGCATTACCGTATACTGGAACGAGCCCCATTCTGTTGCAAAGGTGGTCTTGGATCGATCTTCTAGGTGTATTATGATCTGGTGGTAGCCTGAAAAGCCATCGGTGAAGGAGTAGACCTCCTGTCCTCCCACGTTGTCTAATACCTCATCAGTGAACAGTGTTGGGAATGGATCATGAAGCGATGCATCATTGAGCTTGCATAGATCGACACAGATCCTGATGTCTCCTTTGGTTTTCTTCTCTTGTATGACCATGGGGCTAACCCATTCACTTTCTTCTACAGGCTCAATGATGCCTGCTGCTAGCATCTTATCGATCTCATCCTTTACTTTTTCTTTATACTGCGGATTTAGTCTATATGGGCACTGCTTGACTAGTCTGGCATCCTCCTTCAACGGTATCCTCATGACTCCCAGGTCTCCAACTATTCCCTTCATCTCTGTGAACTTGGTGGGAAATAGGTCCTGATAGTCATGTAGCAAATATGCAATCTGTCCGACTGTTTCATCATTCTAATAGTCTCCAATAGAAGCAAACTTAGGTTCTGTATGTGTGCCAATATTGATCTTTTTAATCTTAATGGGCTCTGTGATTGCTGGAATTTCTAACTATGGTCCTTTAACATCGTGAGTGCCTTCTAACTCTGGAATGTTGGTATCACGAGGATCCTCATCCTCTTCTGGTTTAGATGCAAAATTATAACACTCTAATGCCTCTTTTAGCTGGATAGCCCACTCAGGTTGAGCTGATACTGATATGGTACAATCTTCAAATATATTACTCTTTATTACTTGTAGGGCCTGATCAACATTTGGATACTCACATTCAAAAGTGAAAGTGAGTAGGAAGATGTCTATCATAAGAGGCCATGTTGTTGTTCCCTTGCGCAGTTTAGTCTCTGTATACCAGTTCCTTGGAACTGTATCCAACGTATGAACGAATCGATGAACCCATTCATCCTCGGGAATGTCCGACCAATTCTGTTCGCATGTTTGAATGTGTGATCTGGGATCACTCTCTCCTGTGTATTTCTGTTGGACATACTCTCTGTCGTCAGAAAATCTGATCGCCATGAATCTCTTAGTATCATCCCATGATGTGATGTTCTCTTTATGTGCATACCACCATCTTGCAGGTGTGGCTCGTACTGCAAGGTCCATAGCTGCGATCCGCTGCTTGTGAGGGATCTGTTGTTAAAACTGCTCGTGAAAGTCTTGGATATCTGTTAGACCATGAAAGGATGGAATCTCATTGATCTCTGTGCCAATCCATTGCAGTGACTTAGTCAAGTATGCGCACCTGCGCACTGAGACTTCGTGAAGTCTGTTCTGCCAGTTTTCTAAACCAACATCTGGATTTGATGCGCATGAGCTGTCGCATTGCCAACTGATATTCCCTTTTGCGCTTGGATTGATGTAGTCGCTCTAGTTTACGGTCATCTGATAGAGGCTCTCCATGTTATGTGCCTCCTCCTCTGCCTGGATAGGTTCAATATATCTAGGACCCTGAAAAGGATCCAACGGTGCGATGACCCGGATCTGCGCGTCCTCAAAGGTCATTTGTATTCTCTTTAGGTCGATAACAGCCATGTTACCGATCGCCCAATCAATGCCTAGTAATAATGGATAGGGTCCACTATCACCAATGATTTTTATAACTTCAAAGTCCGCGAAGCTGTGAACTCCGTCAATGTCAACTGGCACCTGCGGTAACTGACCCAGAGGTGACACATGCTGCTGATTAGCTAATATCAGATGGATAGGTGATCTGACTAACTTAGGGCTACCCATCTGTTCCCATGTCTGCTTAGTCAGAACATTCACGTCTGATCCTAGATCTAGGATCACCTCATCCATTTCAAATTCTCCAAACTGCGCTGTGAGTCGCATCTCTCTTCCTGTTCTTGTATGTCCCGTGATATTATGAATAGCACGCTGTGTGCTGCTCATGGAAGAAGATGGCTGACACTGATCTATGATATGCTGAAGTTCTATGATAGCTTGCTCATTTCTTACAAGTTTTAGACAACTTTGCAGGAAGTAATGTACACTTCCTATCATCTCGTCCTCATCGCATCTTCCTGATGTGGTAGCCTGTGATGTCTGTACAAGGCTATCGCCACAAGGTGCTTGCTGTGGTACACCCCTAGACGGCGGTACCTGTGATCCTGATTGCGTAGGGTCATCAAAGAAAGCCTTAGCTTCCTGAAATGTCTTTTTGTTCTTCTGCAGGTCGAGTGGTGTTGCTTTATTAGGAGCTCTGCGCACCCACTCCTGATCTGTGGTCTTTTCCATTTCCTGTGATGTCCCACTGGTAGAAACACCGCTGTGAGTCACAATATTGAATCTTGGTTCTGGCTCTTCTTGCTTAGCAGCAATAAACTGGATGTTCTGGTGTACTGCTGGCTTAGGTTCTCTGATCTTAGCTATCAAGGTAGGGAACTCCTCTATAGTACGATCATAATATTTGTAGTAGTTACAAGTGGTAGTGGGGTTCTGACAGTCCCTAGAATAGTTTCCTACAACTCCGCAATTGTAACAAGTAACTGGTCCATGGCCACAGCCAAAACCCTCTCCTCTGCCAGAGCCTTCTCCTCACACAAAGCCTCCTCCATGGCCTCGTACTCTGAATACTCCTCCACGGCCTCCATAAGCCGGATCCTGCTGTGGTCCTACTGCTGGACCCTGTGTTTCTGACTGGACTCTATACAAGTCTTGCTTTGCTCCGACCATGAGATCATAGGCTCGGAAATCGTGTACATCATGGCCTACAGACTTGCAGAAGACGCAGTATACATTCTTAGGTGTCTACACATACTTCTGAAGTAGAGGGCACTGGTGAGGTAGTTGTCCTCGCATTTTGCATGTCTCACACCACGGCCCGTGGGTCTGTGGTAAGGGGTTTGGAGCCCATGTTGCTATATATTCTACAAAGACCGGACAATTATCTTTACTATGGCCGTGTGCTTTACATTTTACGCACCATATGTCTTGCACAACCTCTTTCCCTTTCTTAAGTTCATGCTACTGTAATGTGAGATTAGCCAACTGGTTTTGTAAAGTTGCCATTCCTGTACTACTCTCAACTAGAGGTGAAGCCTCTAGTTTCATTGCCATCTCCAACGCGTCATCCTGCATCTGGAGTTTCTGCTGCATTAACGGCAGTCTAATGTGAGGGAGCAGCGCTGCAATAAACCATTCCTTATGATGCTCCGGCGCGAACTGAAAACTGACTTGGTCGATAAGGGCTTTGAATTTCTGATCAAAGTCCCACACCGACTCTGTAGGTAACTGCTTGATGTCTTTGAGTTCTATAATGCACTGTGACTTAGACTTAGGTTTCTTAAACTCTTTAATCGTGGCGGTCTTGACCTGGGCAAGTGTCCTGGGTACTGTGGTAGACTTAATGTACCATGTTAAGGCTCGATCTCTTAGTGTGGTGACCAACTGTACAAGTTTAAGGTTATCGTCATTGATTGTTTTAATGGTCCACATGGCTTCGTAGAGAAACCAATGCTGCTCTGGGTCTTCTGCCCCTGTTCCTTTAAATATAGGTAGCTTCATATCATCCCCCATTCTATTTCTACGTGGTGGATGTTGATTTACTGTGTTACTACCACTCGGCGGTGTAGGTGGAGGTGATGTAGCGGTGGTAGGTACTGTCTGTGAGCTACTGGATGGAGTTCCTACGGGATTGTTCTGAGTCCCAGTCTATTTCTGTGGGGTGTAAGGGTGGTAAGGGATACCCCCTCTGTTCCTTTTGTGGTACTATGACTCTGCTGTCTAGTACTAGCTGAACTGTCTTCAAATATTGGAGAGCTGAAATCTACTTTATACTTCTTTCCACTACGTGTTCGTCCAATGTCATCAAAATCACTTTCAAACTCTTGTGACATTACTATTTCTACTTATTCATCTGAAACTAGATCCATTGTTCCTTTTTCATGTAATAGCATCTTAATGGACAAGTTTAAAGATCTTAGGTACTTACCATGATATCCTTTGAAGAAATAGCGCTCAGCCTCACTGAAGCTTTTTGTCTGGTCAACTGCAAATTCTGTGACGAAGCCTTCTAGCACGCTCGCAAGCCAGAAGTCTACTGCCCTCGTGATAGGATTATCCAGGTTCCTCACGATCTGAATCAGCTCCGATGTCCAGACAATGTCTCTCTTCTTTTTGAATATGCTTGTATTAGTTAACTTTGATAACCAGTCGTAAAGCTCATTCCCAAAGGTCGTAAAAAATATCGCATCCAGGTCTGTAATGATATGTTTCTATAACCAGGCCTCTGTACTCAGTTTAGGACTCCTGTTCTCTCGTTCAGCAAATTATTTCTGGTTAGACCAAACCCACTCATTGAGTTCGTCTCTCGTAGGACGCCACCAAAACATCAGCTCCCATTTGTTCAGTCCCGGCAACAGAACCATTTGTTGGCTATCATGGGCAGACCTGGGTTTACTGTATTTAACCAACAACACCCCTAGCTCACTGGCCCTTTCGGTGACAGACCGTGAAGCAGCCTGAAGTCTCACCCGAAGTGATTCTGAAGGGTTGGCCAAGGAATCAAGTGTCTTGGACCAGGTTCTGTGGCATCCTACTTGCGACTAACAACTCTGCTAGTCATAGGGCCTCTTTCTCTGCACGTCGCATGATCCTCTGCTCACGTTGCGCGATCTCGATGTCTTGCAGCCCTTCTCACCACAAGATCTCTCTCTATCTGGTGTGCAGTCCCTGCCTACATCATGCAACTTCCACCAACTTGCGGTGACCCCAGCCTTACCGCGTCGCTGCGCACCAGGCGACACGTAACTTCCTCCAACACTAAGTCCTTAACCTCCGATATCGTGCACCGCAGCTCCTCTGCCGATGTGGTATCACCTCCCTGCGATACCCCAACCCCACGACTCAGTGCACTTAGTTTTGTTCGTGTTGACTTGCAAGACTCAACATAACAGGCTGTTCAACACCGTGACTAGTGACTGTTTCATGCAACGTATAACTGAACCCGCTTACAACATATCAATGGTTTCAACTTATGTCTATCCTTTTATATTATTGTGAACTGAATAATGCATACATACATTAAACTGTAACAAGGCTCATAAAATAACTGACAGATGCATCAAATAAACACAACACAGGAAGCAATCACATAACGCATGATTTTAACGTGGTTCACCCCCAGGATGGAAGTTACATCCACAGAATTGTGTTTCTATTATAGCTCAGGGGAAGGTAAACACAGTTCTGCTGCATCGCATATGCAGCTTAATATCTTCTCTCTTAGATCTCTTTTCTACCTCTGTATTTCACCTCTTACAATATACTCTTCCCTCTCTGTCGATCCCTGCGGATCATTACATGAATGCTTTATGAGCCAGCTACTGGTTACAGTAAGATACTACAGCTAATAACAGAACCAGAGATTGGATTCTACAACTGTCTAATACTCTACAAAACAACTACAACAGACGAACCAACCAGTCGCCTCTCTAACCAACCCTTTTACAGTACAAAATATATCCCTTTATAGGTGGCCCGAAGGTCTCGCCATTACAACACTATGGGCCTGTCCCAACAGTAACCCAAACCATAACTAGTGACAGTTGGCGTATCTGTACTTTGAAGTAGCCGCTATCCATCACACCATAGCTCTCTGCGGTCTTCCATGCTTCCCGGTGCTGATCATGGGTACTATGCACCGCTTCCCTTCACCACAGCTTCCTGCAGTCTTCCATGCTTCCCAGCGCTGACCATGGGTACTAGCGCTGCTTCCTATCTATCCTTCATCTTCAATACCTTAGCCTCATTGCTCCTTTTCCTTTATGAGGGTAGCTGAACCCTCCTGTCTTCTGCCGCTGCCTTCAATGCAGTGGGTGAGCTCTCTCTTCTCAGCCGCTCATGTACTGTCGTCTTCCTTGACTTCTCTGCCTTCTACGTCATGGGTTCCGACTCTGCTTTGTAGCTAGAAACCTGCTATAGTGTCGTAGCTCTACCTATTATATCTCTGCCAAAACTGTCTATCCGTCAAAATAACATCTTCTTCTGTAGCTGCGGGACCCTACTCCAACACAACTATTGATCCAGGAGTTGTTGAAAAGAAGGAATGTGGCATGGCCCTATTTTTTGTTTTAGAATGGATTTGAGACAGGCCTTCAACCAGAAGAGAAAGGGAATTCTCCTGCCAAGATGTCCAACACGCCAAGGAGTGGGAGAAGAAAGATGAGGGCTATATCCCCAGCAGCAGTAGTAGAACAACCACCCTCCTCTTCCAAGACCAAGAAGGTAAAAAGGAACTTGGAATTCAGTGAGAAGGGCCAGGAGGTTGAAACACACAATGAAAATATTCTAAATCTACCCTATTCAGATTTTGAATAGGTGCAAGAGGAAGGTGCAAACCTAGCTCTACAAATTGTACCAGTGGCTGAAGCACTACCCTCCCCCACATCAAAGGAGAAAGAGGAACCAACAGAGAGGGCTTCCTCCAGCAAGCCTAAAACTCAAAATATCAATCAATTACTAAGGCAAATTTATGAGATGGAGATTTTGGAAATGGAAATAAAGAAGAATAATGCTGCATTGACTAGCAGAAACAAGCTGCTACATAAGTCTTACCTGGAGCAGAGAGAAAGATATATTTTCTTAAAGAGGATGAATGCAAGGTACCCAAAATAAAGTACTAGATTGTATAGGATGATTAGGATCCAAAGAATACAACTAAAGGAAGCTAAGGAAAACCTTAGCAACCACCCCACCTTGAAAATCCTAGCTGAGGCTGTAGTTAGCCTTCAGCCTCTTGAAACTAGCCAGGGTGTTGTTAACCCTCCTAGTGTGGAGACTGCTGAAGAAGAAAGCTAAGCAAACAGGCTTACAGGGAAATTTTTGAGGAAAAAATAATAATTTTTGCAAAACAGGGCTTTCGATGGCTAATGGTTTTGATAGACTCGCCTCTTAGCCACTGAAAGTAGACAAAGGCTTAAAATCAAATTTTGGCATACGGGACCGGTTTATGGTGAATATATATGGCTCAGGGACATAGGCTGAAGATGAAGGGCGCAGAGGAAAGCATCAAGAAAAGTTCTGTTTCAGTTTTAATATGGCATTACAAGTAGAAAGGGTCACCAACACCTAGCTATCAAGACAAAACAGTGGCTTAACCAACAAAGGGCCAGTAGCAATAATTGTCAGTAGTTACCTCAGTTATCTGAAGGTTCATTTAGTGAACTAATTCTTCAATTAGTTAGACAAGTAGTTAATGACGGTTTTTTAACCTAATTTGCAAAAAACTATTATTTTGTTTATTTTTGTAAAAAACAGATCCAAGTGTTCAAGATCTGTATATTTTGTAAAGGCTATAAAGCCTAAGACTTATTTTATGAAAAAGGTTTGACTTTGGGGATTTATAGACCTATACTATTGTCAGCTTCTCATGTTGCTCATGATTGAATATAAGCTCTTTTGTTATAATTTGTTCAACCTCCATTTTTGTATTTACTGTGCTTATGCCTGAATGTATATTTAGGTTAAATTCAAGTTAATTAATGACCAATAGCTGTCATCCTATTGTCATGTTAATGTGATTTGAATTATAAGTACCATCCTTATCATGATTTAGCCATTTATATCCATCTGTTTTGTGCGTAAATCTACCATGATGATGAGTACTCCATCCCTGCACCTTATTGTCAACTTCTGAGTAGTTGTAACTAAAAGCCTTGTAATTGAGTGAGTTTCATGCATGTATTGAGAGTGGAAGGTCATATAAGTCACCTAACTTGATCCATATAAGAAAACCATAGAAAAACATTGTAAGTTACCAGGCATCCTCGAGCTGCAACCTAGAGCAGTTTCTTGGAGTGATAACACAATCTTATCTAAAGGTCTTTAAAAAGAAAATATAAACATTATCTAACCATTAATACTCATGTAGAATTAGAAAACTAGAAGGATAAACTTTAAAATAAATTAAAAACACTTAGGACTGAATGAACGACTGTATAACAGGTGGAAATGAAGGTCTATATAACAGGTGGAATAGATTGTCTGTATGACAGTATGTTTAAAAGAAATGTTAAAAATTTATAGAAACAGTAAATTAAAATGCTTTATTGAAGAGCAACTACCCCAAGCATGTACTACTGTAATGTAAAACAGGAAGTAAACCTACTTTAATGGCTGAATTCTGCAAACTAAACTAATTTCATAATTCGAAACAAACTAACATATTCTTAAGCAAGTTAATGATAAAAACTAGAATAAGTAGAACTAGAAATCAAGGAAATTTAATATAGAAATTGAAAGACTGTGCAGAAAACTTGAAAGATATCTTAAATGCAACCGGTTGCTATTTAATAAAAAGAACCTACATGCTCAACATAATTTCAAACTGAAATCTATACTATACGAAACATGAACAATTATAGAAACAAAACTAAACAACTCATAAACAAAATTTATACTAATTGCAAGGAAAAATAACAAAACCTACATAAGGATATAAAGACTCTGTTTATTGGGGGGCCCTCCCAACGAACAAAGTTGAGCTTCTTCTATTTGAACACAATCATATACAGCACAAGAAGACTTTCATTAAAATAATAGGTAGTTTTACAAAGTTTTTCAGATTGAACTGATCAAATAAAAGACAGAGGCTTAGACTCTAGACTGAGAGAGAGACTCTAAGACTCAGAATAAGATCCTTTCTAAATCGCATACAAAGTCTATATATATACATCGTTCAATGGAGGCAATCAAGTCGACCCTTTAGTGGTCAAATGCTCTTCAAGATAAAGTAGTCATAATGGCGAATAAGTACATTAACACTTAACAAATGATTGTTCCTCTTCTTTCGTCGATCAGGTTCCTTCAAGTGCACAATGTGGTTCATACTTTAGTTTGAATCAAAGCCTGTGTTAAGGTGTCATGCAATGAGCACTTATTTTAGAAGAAGACGAACACTAAGATACCGACACATGGTGATGAGAGTAGGCTAGCCATTTTCATGCTCTTAATACACAGAAACATGCTACCAAAAATACGCGGTCTGTTTGATGATATGGATAGCAAGCTGGGCATGTTCACCATATATTCAGCCGAACGCATGTCTGTTTGTTAGGTCATCAAGAAGACCATATAACCTGTAGCGAATAAGACACATGAATTAATATAACAAATATACTCTGTATTATGCCAATTTTAACCATTGAAACCGTAAAATGATGATAATAAATAGAATTGACATAAATCCTAATTTAGTCATACCTGAAGCTTGTAGAGGGAGTTGTATGGTGCAAAAGACACTAAAACGTGGTAAAGCACGTGTTAATATGTGAAGTATTGGACCCAAAAATAGTGACAAAATGGGGACCAACAAAGGTCTGGTCACTTCTAATACCAGTTCATCCATGATTCTTCTAGGCATCAGATTGTGAGAGACTCCTGAATCAAGAATGGTGTTGGGTAGGATGGAATTATGGATGTTCAGGATAACATAGAAAGGGGGAACTTATTCATTAGAAGACTCATCTACATGGGGTCCAAATAGGATGGTGGGCCTGTCATACTAAAGATTCAGGGAATTTGATACAATAGAGATTTCCCCTGGGGGATTTAATACTATGGCAATTTTGGAGTGGTATTCATAGTTTTTCAATAATTCAGTGAGAGGGACAAATATATTGATCTTAATGATATCGTCCTCCAGGATGAAAGAAGTTTGTCTTTGATCATCACTTCTTGGATTATCTTCTCTTCTTTCCATCCCTTTTGGATCTGGAACATTTTTGGATCCCTCCTCGGAGGGTGTGTCACCTTTAGGCTTGCTGGTAGAGGCCTTGTTTCTCGTGTCTTTATTTCTTATGATAGGGACATCTCTGTTTCTTAGGCTAATCTGTCTCTGCGCATCCAAGACAACCAGTTGATATCCTATCCTGAAGTCCTTTGTCTCATATGGGGGCATCTCTCCTCTTTCAATAAAAGCATTGCCATGTTCTTCTTTGGTCAGAATGGTGGTGGGAGAGTCTGTGTCCAGCTGATGGATTTCATCTTTGGCTTGATTTTCACCATCCTGATCCACATAATTTTCTTGAAATGGAGGCCTATCATATGGATCATGAGGGTTTCTCTGGTCTCTCTTCCTGTTTTGGAGAACTTGTGGACTTCTAGAATTTTGATTCCTATTTAGTTGATCAGGATTTTTTTATGGGAGGTGGTCTACCATATATAGAGAGTCTCTCCATCATTCTTTCCATGGTTCTCAGTATCATTTCTATTCTATCCTCTTGTGAGCTAGAGGTAGAGGTTTGTTCAGGTTCTATTATGACTCCAGGAAACTCCTATAGGTTGCAGCTCGAGAATGCCTGGTAACTTAAATGTTTTTAGGGTTTTCTAAGTGGATCAAGTCAGGTGACCAATAGGACCTCACACTCTCAAGACATGCATAAAACTCAATCAGGGATAAGGCTTCTAATTACCACTGTTCAGAGGTTGAAAATATGGTACAGAGATGGAGAACTTATCATGCTGGCAGATTCATACGTAAAACAGATACATATGAATGGCTAATCAAGACAAGGAAAGCACTTATAATTCAAATCATCAATATGCCAATAGGATGAAATCTACCAGACATCAATTAAACTGAATAAAACCTGAATAACACATTCAAGCATAAGCATAGAATAGATAGAAAATGGAAGCTGAACATATGATAACAAAAGAGCTTATATTAGGTCATGAGAAATATGAGAAGCTTGACAATAGTATTGGTCTACAAGTCCCTGAAGTTGAACCCTTTCAATAAAACAAGTCTTAGGATTTATAGCCTTTACAAAAATATTCAAATCTTGAAAAATTGGATCTGATTTACTAAAAATAGACAAAATAATTGTTTTTTGCATAATTAGGTCAAAAACCCTAATTAACTACTAGTCTAACTAAATGTAGAATTCGTTCACTATTTGAACCTTCTGATAACTAAAGTAAGTATTGGAAAGCACTGCCACTGGTCCTCTGCTGGTCAAGTCACTATTTCACTTTTGATAGTTAAGTGTTGGTGAGATTTTCTACTATTATGTCACAGCAAAATTGAAGCATAGCTTCCCTGATGTTTTCTTTAGTGTCCTTCATCTTTATACTTTCTCCCTGAGCCATCCATGTTCGCCCAAAACTAGTCCTGCGTGTAAAAATTTGATCCTATGCCTCATTATGCTTTCGGTGGTTAAGAGGCGAAAATACCAGAACGGTTAGCTACCGAAAGCAGTGCTTTCAGTGGCTAATGAACTACCTCAGCATCCGCCTAAGCCATCGAAAGCCCTGTTCTTCAAAAATTCTTAAGCCACCTCCAAAATTGTTCTTTCAAGTTTGTCTGCTTAGCTTTTTTCTTCAACAGACTATATGTTAGGAAGGTTAATAGCAGCCTGGCTTCCTTCTAGAGACTGAAGGCTTACTGCAGCTTCAACTAGGGTTTTCAATGTGATGTGAGTGCTAGGGTTTAGCTTGGCCTCCTTCATCTACAGTCTATGAATCCTAATAATTTTATATAACCTTGCGTTGTCTTTTAGGTACCTTTTATTTAGTATTTTTAGGAAAGCATACCTTTCTCTCAGCTCTAGGTATGATTTATGTAGCAGCTTGTTTCTACTAGTCAGTGTAGCATTATTTTTCTTTATCTCCCTTTCTAAAATCTTTATCTCATACACTTTCCTCAACAACTAATTTATCTTTTGAGTCTTGGGCTTGCTAGAGGAATCCTTCTCTGCTAGTTCCTCTTATTCTTTTGGTGTAGGTGATGGTAGTTCTTCAATCTCTACTACAACCTACAATGCTAGGTCTACACCTTCCTCTTGTTCCTCTTCTGAATTTGAGTAGGGAAGGTTCAAAATGTTCTCACTATGTGTTGTAACTTCCTGGGCCTTTTCACTAAAATCCAAGTTTCTTTTGACCTTCTTAGCTTTGGAAGAGGAAGGAAGTTGTTCTGCTGCTACTGGGATATAGCACTTCTCTTCCTTTTCCCACTTCTTGGTGTGCTAGGATTTTTAGCAGGAGACTTCCCCTTCTCTTCTAGTTGCAGGCCTGTTTCAAAACCATTCCAAAATAAGAAATAAGGCCATGACATATTCCTCCCCTTCAACAATTCTTGGATTAGAATTTGGATAAGACCGTGATGAGACAGTTTTCCATCAATCTTGGTTGGCTGGGCCTTCACCTGGTGTGCCATTTTTCCAAACTCCTGTGTAAGTAAAAAGGAAAATTCAGTGGGCTTTTCCTTGTGAAGTGGTTCATCAATTTAAAATGGTAAATCATGGCACTGTTGTATCTCCCTTCACATGTTATGTAGACCACAATGGCCTTCAGCAATTGTTGCAAACTCCCTTCTAGCCAGGAGGATGGTACACTTTTCTTCCACACCAGCTCCCTATGTTCAGGCTTTAGGTAAGATCTGAAATCTACATCTTTTGGTATGTTGGTATTAAACCACTTCTCTCATGTGCTAGGGAGTTCAGTCACTTTAGTAATTAGGGTTTCCTCTATCAAGAATTATTCTTTACCTATTACTGCCTTGGAGCCATCGAAAGAGAGGGCAAATGCCTTAGCCACATGCTGGTGTGAACCTTGAATATTCTCACAAAACATATAGTATCCAACAACCTTGAAAAATTTATAGACTTATGGATGTGCCTCCAGGTAGCTGATGTCTCCCAATTCCTGCCTGAGAGCAGGTCCTCCCTTCTTCATTTTGTTGAATGCCACTCCTGGGTACCTGCAACAATAAATTCAAGTTCTGTAAGATAGTGTTTTAGCAGGGTGCTTCTCAGAGATGGCTTTCTGGTGGAGAGAAATGATAAAGTTGAGGGTGGAGTGTATTGAACATTTGGCGCTGATTATGAGGGCTTTCAACTGCATGATTGATGCTTAGTTCAGTGGGTGATAGCTCTATTTGATCTTTTCGAGACCCCTTGCCCAACAATCATGTTAAAATCAATCTTGGATACTCAGTGGGATTTTTTGCAGTTCTGTGGATAGATGGAGGGAGAAGGAGGGTTTCAAATGACATCAGTTCTTATCAGTTTTAATAACAACCTCCTCACTCATTTTGTCATGCCTTGATGTAGCCTCCTGTCCTTTCGATGGTTTATCACACCCCTTGATGATCGTTATTTTGCTGACAGGCTTTGATTTGATGGGTTATCAACTGTTTCTCTCTTTTTACCTTTTTAGTGGTTAAAGGCCTTCAAGAATTTGTCTACTAGCTGCTGAAAAGAAGGCTTTCAGTGGCTAATGAAATGCTGAACCTTTTTCCCAAGCCACCAAAACCATTTTCCCAATGTTGCGGTGAAACTTAGCTTTTGGTGGATAGTGGTCGCTCCGAATATCCCTTTTAACCACTGAAAACCCGTCCTTTCAGTGGCTAATGAAATATCAGAGCTTTCTCCTAAGCCACCGAAACCACTTTTTCCCCAACGCCTTTTTTCCTGCTTTCGGTGGTTAACACCCTTCTTGGACTATTCACTAAGATGCCGAAAGCAACACTTTTTGGTGGCTAATGAGTTGTTTGAAGTCTCGCCTAAGCCACCAAACGTGCTTTTCCCATTTACTTGATCGGGCCCGCTTTCAGTGGTTAACCATTACCCTGTGTTAAACTGTTAGCTTCTGAAATAAATCCTTTCGATGGCTAATGAGCTGTTAAGAAACCCGCCTAAGCCACTGAAAGCAAAAACTTCCAATTTCTTCAACCATAGCAAAACCAGAGACCTTCAATTTGTTAGTCATTTTTAAATATTTCATAACATGACTCGAATTCTTCATACTATCAAAATAAATTTATTTTGGGAGATAACATTTGGCTCCTACTTAGGGATGGGAACCTCCTTGTGAGGTCCCAAGAACCCCAAACCAAAATGCCTTTCCTTGAAAAAAACTAAAAACTTAACACTATCATTTACTGTTCCATTGGGCATGGAGTTTATTCTGTAAGCAAAAACAACCTACTAACTACTAATTTACAATAACAAGGCCTCAGAGCCTCAAATAAAGTAAAGTTTCAGAAAATTCCCATTCACTGGGCCATCAAACACCTCTTCCCCTTCCAGATTCTACAATTTGAAGGTGTTGTTCTTCTGTACCTGAGCTATCACAACAAAGCCAATCCATAGAGAGTCAAACTTTCCATTTTTGCCCTTGTCCTGCCTGACAGTATCCCACTTGAGGAACGAGTCTCCAACCTGAAAGTTGTTTACTTTTGTCGTTTTGTCAAACATGACATTTATCCTCTATTGATGGGCTTCTGATTTTCCTATCACTTGTTCCCTGACTTGCTGCAACTCCACCAAATCCATCATCCTCCTCACCATATCATTTGGTTCATCTTCCTCCTCCTGAAATAATTTTGCCACTGGCATAATGAGCTAAATGGGAAAAATGGCCTCAGTACCATAAACTAATTTGAATGGAGAAGTACCTATAGATATTTTATCTGTTACCATATCATCCCATAAAGCAAAGTTTAGCTTAGAATCCTAGCTTTTCTGATTTGTCTCTAATAGTTTTTTGATGATCCTGACTAGGATTTTGTTGGATGACTCAGCGAGGCCATTGCCTTGAGGATAATTGGATGTGGAATGCACCAGCTGAATGCCCATTGATTCACACATCTTAACCAATGCCCCGGCTTTGAAAGCTGGTGCATTATCAGTCACTAACCTTACTAGACAGCCAAACCTGATAAATATATTCTCATATAAAAACTTCATGATGATCTGATGAGTTGCATTCTTGGTGGGTACTGCCTCTATCCACTTGGTAAAGTAGTCTGTGGCTACTAGGATCCATTTATGCTGCCCAGTGGAAGATAGATTTATTTCACCTATGAAATCTAGACCCCATTGTTGGAAAGGCCCATTCACTATAACAGGCCTAAGGGGCAAGGATTTGAGCTGTTGCTTCCCTATAAATCTGTGACATTGGTCATAGGCCCTTACAAAGGTACACACATCAGCAAAAAGGACTGGCCAATAGTACCCTACCCTAAGGATCTTGTGGGCTGTGGTCTTCCAATAATGATGGCCTCCACATGTGCTGGAATGAAAGTGATGCATAACCTGATCTGATTCTTCTTTATCTAGACACCTCAACAAAACCCCAGACAGATCTATCTAGTACAACAGTTTATCAACCATGCAAAATTTAATAGATTTTAATTTAAGAGCTCGTGCTTGATTAGGAGTGACACCAGGAGGAAATTCTAATTTCTACAAAAAATGAATAATACCTGAGTACCACTCACATGAAGACTGTGAAAATTGAACCCAAGTGATAGAACAATTGCACTCACAAAATTGCTAATCAAACCTGCAAATTTACACACAAAGGAGACTGAAATTGGAGCATAACACTAATCTGTATTGAATAAGTGTACAATATCCAACCTTATGAAGTCACAGGCTGCTGCAATATATAATTACATGAGATATTTGTTACCACCTAAGTTGTACTTAGTGGTTTTTTATCAAGTGAGCCTGGTGAACCAGACAGGGTTAACTTGTTCGGACTTCAGAAGACCTTTGGAAGTACTTATGGGAAGTGCTTGTTGTACTATATCACATGTTCATACCCCATGGGGGAATTGTAATAAATGTTATAGAATGATAGTGTCTATAAAAGATTCAGTATTTTAGACTTTATTTGTCAATCCGATCAGCCCAGGGTGTTTTTTCCCTTGGTTATTATTGGTTGTTGAATAAACGATTGAAAATTTCTGAGTTTTTTACTCCATACCTCCAAAGTTGGGGTGCTCGGCTAGGCATTTAGGCCTATTAAGGTTATTAGAGTCTATGTGTCAATGTATAAACATGCTAGACATCATGGTCGAGTCATATGAACATGTCTAAGTCCCCCTAGGTTTTTTCAATTTTTCAATTTTTTAGTTCTTTTAGTGTTTTTATTAAAAATTTAAGTTTTCCAAAACTTAGGCTATTTTCTAATAGTTTAATTGGAAAAATTGATTTTGTAATAAAAGTGGGCCAAATAATCAGTTTCAGTGATGTAGGTGCTCATTTTCAAGCTAAGAGCACCATGTAAACCCATGGACCCACTATTTCCTAGTTTTGAGTGATTTTCCATCACTCAGGTCAGAAAGCCCAAAAATCAATTATTGATTATTTTAATTAATAAATTGATGAATAATGGAGCAAATCCAAAATCCAAAATCAGTGGATTCTCAGCTGATTTGATTGAAATCAGTCAGATCTGAAGCATATTGACTGGATCTGACAAATCCTTGACTGAAGGAGGTGATCAAATCAGATCTAGAGTTGATCTTCAACTATCTTCATGGGGAATTGTGCCCTCTCTCTCTCCTCCACACGTGTGGACTCTCTTGAATGCTCTATGGACTGATGTGTCGGTTTATGGGTTGATTTGTCAGCTCAATCAAGCCCTCGGTTGAAAAGTAGGCTCAGTTCAGCTTCATATTTGCATTGATTGACTCTCCATCAACTGATTTGATCTGATTCCTTGGGAATTGTGCCCCCTTGGGCTGGATGTCCTATTTTTTGTATATATCTTGGCTGAGGCTCCCTCTTCCAAGCTAGTTAGAGCTGGATTGAAGGGCTTGATATTGTAATTGTGTATTAATCATCATTTGTTGAAATAAAGAGAATATTTGGAGGATCAATTGTGGAGTACCTTTCATGTGTGGATCATCATTATCATGCTGCATTTGAGGTGAAACTACTATTTTTTCAATTTTTTGCACTTAACTGTTGTCTGCCTGAATGGTTATTGGAATCATAGGGATAGATCGTTGTAAGTAAGCTTAATTACTTCTATTTTTCTGCATATGTTTGAATTATCTAATACCCATATGCTAAATAAGATTATTTGCATGTTGTATCATCTACTTCTCATATGTATCTTCAGATTTAATGGTTTTGTTTGCAGGATTTGTTGTGTAGCTTACAGTTTTGCCGTGATTGGAAGATATATGGTTCAGGTTTGATTCCATTGGTTTCCAATAGATATTTCTAATATTTTTCCCCTCGGTGCTTCACTACCAAGTTTCCTTTGCAGATCTGCTTCAACAACAAGCACTTCTCTTCTCCTTTTCCTCCTTTAAAAATCTTAAATTTTCTTCAAACTGGTTACTATTAAGGAATCTTATTGCTTAGATCTGTCTCATTAATAAAATTAAATATATATATATTTAGTAATGTCCCTTCCTAATTCTATATCTCAGTTTTGTTTTGCATATAAAGTTACATTTTTAGAGATCTAGCTGAAATTACCCTATTTTTGCAAGCATTTTAATGAAAATTTGCAGCTTTCTGTTAAGGTAGTTTCCTTTTCTGTACGTTAAAATTTAATATTATGAAATAAAAGTGCACATATTATTGGCTTCCCAAAATGCAAGCCAAGATCCCAAGGAAATCCTGCTTTCCTTGGTTCCTTTTTCACCTTTTTAACTAGTTTTAACTTAGTTTTTAAAAAAAAGTAAGCTGACGCAAAGGTAATTTTAGAGTGCTTTTGGGAATATTTTAGTATAATATTCTTGCTATTTTTTATCATGTGTGACAGAAAATAAATGAATCTACTGTTCGAAAGTGGCCTTAGGAGCGTTCAAATCCCCCCAGGGGTCTCCCATTTAACGGAAACCTTTAATTTTCGCACTTTGTAAGATCTTGATTTCAATATGTATAAGGATCAAGAGGCATCATATCATTTCTCTAATATTTTAACTACTGTTAATAAAAATAATTTTTTAAATAGGATCTTTCGAGTCCATTCCCCATCCCCCCTGGGGGGATTTGCGTCAGTGTTCAATTTTTTACTTTTTGTTCATCTCTTTTCAAAATAGCATAGCTCTAATATACAGGGTAGTATACTTTAATTCATTATAAATTTCATATTCCATATTTGATATTTCAAAGAAACTCTAATACTTACCCCACGGGCCTCCTTTTGAGTCGAAAGGTGAAGAAAGGTTCGTGGTAGCTTAATTAGAAAATTGTGGTTTGCTTATCCTTTTCCGTGTTTTCCTTTCATCATTTTTTTCTTCAACAATTATAAAATTAACCCCTCCTTGATTCCCCGATTGAGATCCACTTGGATCGAAAGAGGTTCCTGGAGGGTTTTCTTTTTAACAAGAACACCCTTTCTTTAAAAATTTACTAAAATTGACAAGACTCCGGTGTGTATGCTTTGCACTTGGATGTGGTTTGTTCGATCAGTCAAGCTGTATCAAAAGCATTTGAGTGACTAGAATAATTAGGACTCACTCTCCCAAATTGACAAACCATCAGGTGAAAATCCAACACCTAGTTCAAACCATCACGGTGGAAAAATACCGAAAGGAAGCGGGAACTTCTGAAAAGTGACCTCGGGGCACCAATCTCTGTCACACCCTAACGGGTGCTTTATGAACAATAGCCCCAGAGATTCCATTCAGCCCACATATTCCTTGCGGGTAGCCGTGAAGGTTTAGTTTTGGACATACTCCAAGTACTCTCGGGTATATCTGGAGTCCACCCCTTCGCCTAATTTTCATCAACTCACACCTCAAATTTAACTTAAAACATACCAAGAGGCAATCACAAAATATTCACTCCAAGCACATGCATGTACATTGATGTTATTTTGACTCCATTCTAAGGCACTGGTTATTTTCTTGCTTTATATATATATTGTGTCTTAGCATTGTGCTTTCGTGCGTTCATTTTTGTATCTTGTCATCTTTGATTGTCTGTAGTTAAATTTCAAAATCCTAAGTAACTCATTCAGTTTAACATCACCATACTAAGTAATTATCCTTAGTAACTTAATAGGGTCTACCCCCCTTGGCTTCGTTAGGAGTTGAGCCTAAACGGAGGATTTAAGAACAAGGTGACAGCCTTGACTCGAGACTTGCCCCCAAGGACACACTGAGTGGCTTGAATATTTCTGCCACGTGACCCAGGTGTGTGTAAGGTGGAAACATCTTTTGGCACCGTTTCCGGGGATAAATATTTTTATTCCCGAGTACGACTTAGCTTAAATTTTTTCTAAACAACTAAAAAGATAAAAACTTTTGATTGATCTAGTCTTTAAAAAACATAAAAATTAAAATTCGATCCATCTTGTGACTCCATTGTCTAACATCCCTTCAAAAATTTCTACCTGAAGAAACCACCAACAGTTATTCAATCCTCTCCCTGATCCCGAATGGTTTATTAGGGAAAGATTGAATAGGCAGACTTCTTGTAGAAACCTTGAAAATTTAGGAGACCAATCCCTCTTAGATATCCATCACATATTTGTAGAGAGTTATACCTTTCAATCTCAAGAAATGACGATATTTTACAAACCCCTTGACTTTTCTCAGATAGCAGGTAGTCCTCATGACATTTCAAATGATGCTATCAAGAAGCTCCCCATATTCGAAGGAAATAATGCCATCACTGCCAAGACTCACCTCTGAAAGTTTGATAAACACCTGGTCAGTTACTGCAATAATGCTGCCTCTAACCATGAAGATGTCAAAATGAAGCTCTTTGATTTATCTTTAGAGGATGATGTTGCGAAGTGGTACGCCGACCTTGCTGATGATTCATATAAAACTCTTAATGAATTCCTGGAAGGTTTTAAGAAGAAATTGAGGGAAAAGAAAGAACCAAGACATCTGCTTGCTGCCCTTCATAACATAAAGAAGATTGAAAATGAAACCATTGATGAATTTAATACTAAGTTCAGGTGTGTGGTTGTGGACCTCCCTAGAGAAATCAAGCCAAGGGATGCCTCCATCCTCATATCTTACATCAAAGCTTTCACTGGTGATTTGAGGTACCAGTTAAGGGACAAAGAGCTGACCGATCTAAAAACTGCTCAGGATTTGGCCAAGAAAATAGAAATGAATATGCAATCTTCAGGAAAATCCAACATTCTAGGTTACACTAGGGGAAACACTTCATACAACAAAGATAAGGGAAAAGCCGTTGAATTAGAGGAAAAGGAAACCTATAAAGACCCCATGGAAAAGGTAACTAACATGATAGAAAAAGTGTTTACTGGTCAGAACCAAATCATGGCAAATCAATTCGTACAATTGAATAATATTCATAACAGAATAATCACATTGGAAAGAAATAATGGATCTAGGAACTTTCAGCCTAAAGAAAATTAGGTGTATGCAACTGATGTCCTTAAAATTCCTGGACAAAAAGAAAAGTTGTTGAAAGCCTTAGAGGATAGTCAAAGTAAAGCTCATAATATTGTGAAAGAGGATCCTCTTCCTAATAAAAATTCTATATTTGAAGCTAAACATATTGAACCTAAAGATATGCCTATAGTCCTCAATAGTGTGGATCCGAGAAGAGAAGACCACCCGCCTTTTTATGTCTCCCTCTTAGTTGATAACCTTCTCCTTCATAACTGCATGTTAGATTCAGGTGCTTCATCAAATGTCATGACAAGAAAAGGAATGGAACAACTAAATCTAAGGGTTACCCGACCCTACCACAATGTTTGTGCCATGGATGCAAGAGAAGTTGAAGTGGTAGGTATAATCTTAAATTTATAGGTTAAGTTGGTTAAGTATCTTGATATTGACATGTCGATGGATGTGGTGGTGATAGATGTTCCAGATAATTGGGGTATGTTGCTATCCAGAAAATGGGCCGCAACTCTTGCTGGGCACATTCAAATGGATTGGACATATGCTACTATACCTACATCAGAGAACACCAGGGTGATTCTCCATAGAGAAAAGCTGAGGAAATGACATGTAGAAAACCCAAAGAAGCCCGGAAATGAATTTGTTCATTTCATTGATAACTTTGGAAACTATGCTATTTTGTCAAATTTCATGGCCCCTATTAAGGAAAACATTAAAAATGAAAAGATCAATAAAGTCTGGCAAATGTACTTTGACGGGGCTTATTCCAAAACCGGAAAGGGTGCGGGCATCATGATAGTCTCTCCTTTAGATAAAATCTACAACTTTGCATTCAGGTTAGAGTTTGAAGCATCAAACAATGTAGCTAAGTATGAGGCATTGCTCCTAGGGTTAGAAACCACTAAAGATATGGGGATAAATATGTTGAACATAAAGGGTGATTCGGATCTAGTTGTCCTCTAGATCAAGAATCAGTATCAATGCAAAAATGACAAACTAAGAAAGTATAGAAATGCCACATGGGACACTATGGAATGGTTCGATGCGCTTAACATTCAGAAGGTCCATAGGGAAATGAATGGGTTAGCAGATAAATTGGCAGTAGCATCATCGACCCTCCAACCATTGGATGAGATGATTAATGGTAATGGAAAGATGGAAATCAATTTCAGACCTTCAATTCTAGATAATATAGACCACTGGCAGGTGTTCAAAGATGATGAGCAACCCTTGAGATTCATCCACAATCTACAAGATTTTGAAGGTTGCAAGATCAATTATCAGCAAGAAGGTAAAGAGTATCAGGAGTGCGAGGATAATGAAAGGAATCACATCCTGAGTAGCCTTATAGCTTTCGAGAATATTTTTGATTGACAGGATCATCATAAAAAACAAAAAGAAGAAATAAAAATTGGGAATTATATGGAAATAAACATAGGAACTGACAAGGATCCCAAGTTAATAAAAATTGGAAAGGGTACTTCGGAAAAGGAAAGGAACAATTTGATCAACTTAATCAAAGAGTATAGAGACGTGTTGTCCTTTAGTTATGATGAGCTTAAAGCCTATAGGGAGGATGTGTTTCAACACACCATTCCCCTCACAAAAGAAGCTAAGGAGGTCAAACATTTCCGACAAAAACTTAGGCGAATAAATCCTAAGTTGGCCCCCATTGTGCAGAAGGAACTTCAGAAGATGTTAGCAGCAGGGATTATAGCACCTACAAGACACTCATCTTGGTGCTCCAACTTAGTTGTTGTCAGAAAAAAGAATGGGTCAATTAGAATATGTATAGATTTTAGGAATCTAAATACATCATGCCTCAAAGATAATTACCCATTACCCGACATGGAAACATTGCTTCAAAGAGTAACAGGATCAGGAATGATGTCCATGTTGGATGGATTTTCCGGTTATAACCAGGTGTTGGTAAATAAGGAGGATCAACATAAGACTACATTCACCACACCTTGGGGTACCTATAAATTTCTAAGAATTCCTTTTGGCTTATTGAATGCTGGTGCTGCCTTCCAAAGAGCCATGGAATTTTCCTTCAAAGAACTTATAGGCAAAATAATCGAAATATATCAAGATGACTTAACTATTTTTTGAAAGGAAATATCTGACCACATAAGTCATCTTAGGTAGGTTTTTATAATATGTCGGAAATATGGTATTTCCTTTCCCGCCAAGTCAATCTTTGGAGTTGATGAAGGCAAGTTGTTGGGGCACATCATTTCTAAGGATGGTTTCAAGGTTGATCCTGAGAGAGTTGAATCCATTAAGAAAGTCCCCTTGCCTCAGAATCTAAAAGCTCTCTAGTCCTTTAATGGTCAAATCAATTTCATAAGAAGATTCATCCCAAATTTAGCAGAATTAATGAAACCTCTACAAAAGTTATTAAAGAAAGATGCTAAGTTTGAGTGGACAGATGAAGGGAATATTTCATTCAAGTCTATAAAAAATGAAGTATCCATGTCCCTGGTCTTGATTAGCCTAGATTATTCCAAAGAATTCCAGATATTTTCCTTTTCCTCAGAAGACACCATTGCCGGTGTTTTGCTTCAAAAGAATAAGGAGGGACAAGAGCAACCTATAGCCTTTATGAGTAGAGCCTTACAAAATTCAGAGTTGAAGTATACCACGATGGAGAAATAGGCCTATGCTCTTATCAAGTCCCTTAAACATTTCATAACTTATATAGGTTACTTCAAAATCATTGGATATGTACCCCATGCAGCTGTCAAGGATATCATGTCTCAACAGGATTGCCTAGGAATCGAGGTAAGTGGGTATCAAAGATTCAAGAATATGATTTGGAGATAAAACCTACTAAATTAATTAAGGGACAGGGTCTTGCAAATATGTTGACCCAAGGAAATGAAAAGGCCTTAGGAATAATCTACCAGAGCAGTGATTCAGAACAAAGTTTATCAGACTAGCTTCAGAGATTAGAGTAGCACCCTTGGTACACCGACATCATATTTTTCCTCTGCAACCTTACATGCCCCGATCACTTGGGAATAAAAAAAGAGCATTAAGATTAAAAGCAACTAAGTATTGTTTGAAAAAATATGGTTTGGGTTGGAGAAACCCTGATGGTTTAATACTTAGATGTGTCAATGAACCTGAGTCCAAGAAACTCATGGTTGAGTTCCATTCAGGATTTTGTGGTGGACATTTTGCAGCAAAAAAAACCGCCCATAAAATCCTTAGAGCAAGCTACTATTGGCCAAACCTATTCTCAGATGTGCACAAGGCTGTCAAAGTTTGCCCCCAGTGTCAGTTATTCACCAGAAAACAACAAATGAAAGCCTTGCCTTTGAATCCAATAGTAGTCCAAGCCCCTTTCTAGCAGTGGGGGCTCGATTTCATCGGTAAGTTCAAGGATAACTCGAGCAATGGTTATTCTTGGATTCTTACCGCCACCGACTATTTTACCAAGTGGGTAGAGGCGATACCTACCAAGAAGGCAACCGATGCTATAGTCATGGATTTCTTAGAAGATAAGATTATCACAAGATTCAGTGTGCCAGCTAGAATCATCACGGATAATGGCCCCTGCTTTGTTTCCTTCGAGATGTCATCTTTCTGTTTCAAGTATGGCATTATCCTATCCCACTCATCCAATTACTATCCCCAAGGAAATGGTCTAGCAGAATCAAGTAACGAGAACTTAATGACCATAATCAAAAAAATTGTGGGAGACAATAAGAAGGCTTGGGACAACAAAATCAAATTAGCATTATGGGCCGATAGAATCAACAAGAAAAGTTCAACCAGGAAGAGCCCTTTCAAACTAGTCTATGGCCTTGATGTCACCTTACCAGTCCATCTAAAGCTTCCAGTTTATCAGCTTCTCCAGACCTTCAGCTCAGATCAAGAGGCCATCCAGAATAGAATAAACCAATTGATCGAGCTAGATGAGAGCTGAAGAAACTCTCTTGACCATAGTATCAGAAATTTAGACAAGGTCAAGAGAGCCTTTGATAAGTCTACCCGACCAGGGTCCTTCCAAGTAGGTGACATGGTTTTACATTGGGAAAAATGACGGGAAAAACCTGGGAAACATGGAAATCTCGACAGCTTGTGGTTGGGACCGTACATCATCGATGAAATAGCAGGAACGAACTCCTTCTATCTAAATGACCTAGAAGGAGAAAGGTTGAGCTTTCCAGTGAATGGTTTCCTCAAGTTGTTTTCCGCTGAGACAGTTTGATGCCTTTATTGGCATCGGTGGTTTCAGGGCCAATTTATAAACCTTGCCCTGCATGTATTTATAAATATTATATATATCATGTTGTTGTATCATAGATATTGTTGTATTATAGTTATTTTGTACCATGTTTGAAAATTTTCCTTTGTATATTAGTTTTGTAAAATATTGTTTTTACACATCATAGGTTAATTATGTACATTAGTTTGCTTTTATAGTTAATTTAATACATGTTACTGACAAACTCTAATTTCTATGCAGGACCCAGAGATTCCAGAGTTCTCACATCCTCTCCTTTGAATAGAAGATCAGTCAGAGAATGTGTCCCTAGATGGAGCCAGAATGTTACCACCTAAGTTGTATTTAATGGTTTTTTATCAAGTGAGCCTAGTGAACCGGACAGGGTTAACTTGTTCAGACTTCAGAAGACCTTTGGAAGTACTTATGGGAAGTGCTTGTTGTACTATATCACATGTTCATACCCCATGGGGGAATTGTAATAAATGTTATAGCATGATAGTGTCTGTAAAAGACTTGGTCTCTTAGAATTTATTTGTCAATTCCATCAGGCCAGGGGCACTGAAAAGTGACCTTGGGGCACTGATCTCTGTCACACCCTAATAGGTGCATTATGAACAATAGCCCCAAAGACTCCATTCAGCCCACATATTCCTTGTGGGTAGCCGTGAAGGTTTAGTTTTGGACATACTCCAAGTAATCTCGGGTATATCTAGAGTCCACCCCTTCGCCTAATTTTAATCAAATCACACCTCAAATTTAACTTAAAACGTACCAAGAGGCAATCACAAAATATTCACTCCAAGCACATGCAAGTACATTGATGTTATTTTGACTCCATTCTAAGGCACTGGTTATTTTCTTGCTTTATATATATATTGTGTCTTAGCATTGTGCTTTCATGCGTTCATTTTTGTATCTTGTCATCTTTGATTGTCTGTAGTTAAATTTCAAACTCCTAAGTAACTCATTCAGTTTAACATCATGATACTAAGTAATTATCCTTAGTAACTTAATAGGTTCTACCCCCTTTGGCTTCGTTAGGAGTTGAGCCTAAATGAAGGAGTCAAGAACAAGGTGACTTCCTTGACTTGAGACTTGCCCCCAAGGACACACCGAGTGGCTTGAATATTTCTGCCATGTGACCTAGGTGTTTGTAAGGTGGCAACAAGATTTGAATGCACAAGGATGCCATTCGAAATAGTCAAAATAAGGCTTACTAAATCTAGTAAAATCCCCCATATGTGCATAAAGCAGTTTCCAAATCTACCTAGAGGCTCACAAATTGGCAAAGTCAAATGGGCAAGGTAATAAGTGATGGAAAGACAACTCATACATGCTTTTATTAGGAGAAAATAATGGAGGATGATGAGGGAAAAAAACAAGTCAACTACACCTAGTCTTACTTTCCCTTTTGCCTCAAATATCAATAAAGCAAGAAACTTAGCAGAAAAAGTAGATATGCACTAGGGAGGATCTGGAATAAAGCAAAACTGCTAAATATGGTTTCCAGGAGGTTTCCCAAGTGCTCCATGACTCCGTTTTAGCAAGTTTGACTTCTAGGACATGTGGAAGACAACTTGCATAGAGTGAAATATTGGAAACTAGGCAAGTAAGAGAAAAATGGATTAATTAATGTCTAAGGTAGCTAACTATGGGTTGATTATTCTAACACCGCCCCCTTAAGCTTGACTTTATTAGTAAATATCAGAAAATTATAGGGCATAGCAACAAGGCTTAGTCACCCTTTACATACTGCATGTCCATTTAACAAAGGAAAGAGGCAAAAATTGAGTGGGAAAATCCTCCCTTAAACATGGACAGTAAAACAAAATTTGAAAATCTTGTCATCAATCATGCTTCACAGCATGATCAGCAATCCCCAACAGTGATTTGAGATTGCTGAATGTCTTCTCACAAAAGTTTTTGGTGAAGATTTCTGCTACTTGTTCTGAAGATGCACAGAAGAGTAGGTGAATGGTGCCATCATGCACAAGCTGTCTGATGTAGTGCTTATGGATCTCAATGTGTTTGGTTCTCTGTCTTTGAACTGGATCATTACAGATTTGAATGGTGCTCTGATTATCACAATAGATAATGGTTGAAAACTCTGATTCGAAGCCACACTCACCAAGTACCCTCTGTGTTAGAATATAATCCGTAGGGATTATATATTTTGTAAATAAATAAATAAAACTGATGTAGGAAGCCGAAAAGGCTGGGCGGAAGGTGAAACTCAACCGTCCTATGAATTGTATAAATATATGCATTAGTAAGGGAATAATATCGAATTGGGAGTTATACCTAACAAGTGGTATCAGAGTGGGTTCCTTCCATAACTCCTGGTTGCATTTCAGTCCTGGCCCCTCCTGGCTGCCAGACTACTCACTCATTTTTCTCATTCTGCAGATTGCATGCATTGGTGCATGCCGGGGTATTCTAACGCTCCGCTCAGCCCCATCCATCCTCTGCATGATGTGATAATTCCTAACTGTGTGTTCGAGCTGTGACTTCCATTTGTCTTTGTGGATAGTAGTTTCATTCAATTCTGAATTCACTACCAGGAGAGGTGATATTGGTGAATTTCAAAGCGGAATGAGGTGAAATCGATTCCCTGATTCTTTGTATCCTGCACCATATTGTGTCTTCGGTTCATTGTAACAAAAAGTGTGGTGGATCTAGAATTTGATTCAAGGTTGGAAGTACTATGAAGTACTACGAAGCTGTGATACTCGGTAGTGTAGCTTTACTGCACAAAGATACAACAACTTGAATTGTCTGAACATTTGAAGGAGAACTGTTCTACAAGTCGTTGAAACACCAAAATGCCAAGTGCTTGAAGACTATTTGCGCGCTTTTAATCAGCTCTCTAGTCAATTGAGTTCATGCAAACAAGAAAACCATGCGCCTGACCGCACAAATCTGCGTGAATATTGTGGCGCATAAACCCTAATCTTTTTTGACCTAATAGAGTGACTGCGATCTGCGTGAAGGGTGTGCCTACCGTGTCGAAGCCTGATATATTACCAGCGTGGAGGTTGTGTAACTGTATCCACCCATTTTACACCTGCATGGAGACATTCCTGAAGACTGAGCCAGAACCTGCGTGGAGACATGCTTGAATACTGCTACTGCGACCGCGTGAAGACCAGCGTGGAGCTGTCTGTGTTCTTTGTGTGAAGGCATGAAGATCAATGCTGTGCGTGAATGCTGACTGCGTGAAGCCTTGCTACGTTGAGCTGACTGTGTGAAGACTGAAGCTACGTGAAGACTGTTCTCTGCAAGCACGTGGAGGTAAAGATGTGAAGACTAGCATGGAGCTGCGACCTGCTACACCATATATGAGCTGCGACTTGTGCTGCAGGCCTTTTGTTGTGCATAATCATCTAAATACGGTTATGAGCGTGAATATAAATCTCTATTCATTATTGTGCATAATCATTTTAATACGGTTATGACTTGAAAGTTGTGAGCGTGAATATAAATCTCTGTTCATTATTGGATCTGGAAAGTGACATTTTGATTAAGGTAGAAGAACCATGACCTCTCAGACCTCCCTCCATTCTGCTATGGAGTTTTGAAGTGTTGAAGATTGCTACATCGTTTGAAGCGTTGCCTTGAGCTTCATCTTTCCATCATTTGCAAAAATGTGAATGTGCTGGGTTTTCTCCTTTCGATTTGAAGCTATGCTTTGAGCTTGAGTGATAGATACAGCAGAATACTGTTGGTGTTTGTTGTAAATTACTTCAATTTTCCTGAAGCTGCTCATATCCACCTGAATAGTGTAATCGAGTTGGTGCTCTCCCTTAAGACTGCTTGTGAAGTGCATGGAGGTCTAATCTAAATATTGCTGCAAACATCCACTTGAAGACTGAAGTTGTGATCACATTCTATGTGAAACGAGATTGCTGAGACTGCCCATCATGTTGACTGCATAAAGTTTTGGATTTTGAAATCTGCGAAGAGCTGAGATAATTGTTGACTGTTGGTTGTAATATTTTCTCTGTCATTGTATCATTTTTAAAACTTGAAGTTGAGATATTAACATTGTAAATCACCTTGGCAGAGACTGTAGACCTGTAAGGTTTTTGTTTTTCTCTATTATCTCATTATCTTTGTCATATTAAGTTCATTACACTAACAGTTGTAAAAGATGCAATCTATAGCATCTATTGGTGATGTCCTCACTGGCAAGGAAACATATCCAAAATGGTCTAGAAAGATCAAGAAATCAAGTGAGCCTGTCGAAGAATCCCTTGAATTTGTTCATAAAACAAAGAATCGGTTCAAAGACCCTTCCAAGGGAGATTGCAGCAAGAGAGGACGAGGAAGAAGAAACTTCAGAGGCAGAGGGGGCAGAAACAAAAGATCAGATTTGCAGTGCATGCGTTGCGGAAAGACTGGGAACATGTCAGATCAGTGTTGGGCTTCATGGGACTCCATCAAAGACAAGCATAACCAGAAGAAGGATGGCCAAGATGCTAGTAAATCTTCCGATTCTTGTATTGTTGCACATTGTAATCTTGGAATTAATGAAATGACTTCACTTTCATCTTACAAAGATTGTTGGCTGCTTGATACTGGTGCAACATCACACATGACATTTAGAAAAGACTGTTTTGAATAACTTAATGAAACAATAGATGGCATAGTGTACTTTGCAGATAAGTCAAGTATTAAACCAAAGGGAATGGGCACCATTCGACTGAAGATGCCTGGATTCCCTGATTTCTTGTTGAAGAATGTTCTCTATCTTCCAGAGTTGCAGAGAAGCCTGCTGTCCTTGGTGGAGATACGACAACAAGGCCATTCCATCCACATGTTTGATGGAATCGTTGAAATAAGAAAGTCCTCTGACAACCAAGTCATCATGACTGGATACGAAGATGAAAAGCTGTTGAAGCTCAAGGGTTCATCTGCAAGATTTCAAAACTATGCCTACCTCTCTCAGCATGGAGAAGGTAATTTGTCATCTAGTTCTTTGTGGCATGGAAGATTTGGTCATTTGAATTATAACAGTCTTCATTTGTTGAGAAAGAATGGTGTATTTTGTTTTACCACCATTCCCAAAGAGAATAAAAAATGTGATGCATGTATATTAGGGAAACATAGTAAGCTGCCATTCCATGAGTCTAATTTCAAAGCAAGTAGGAAATTAGAATTAGTGCATTCTGATTTATGTGGCCCAATTCCAACTCCTTCAGCAAATGGGAATAAGTATTTTATGACATTTGTTGATGACTACTCAAGAATGTGCTGGATTTACTGTTTAAAGACAAAATCAGAAGCATTTCAAACATTCAAATCCTTTCATGCATGGATTGAAAAACAAGCACAATAAAAAATTGGTACACTTCGTACTGATAATGGGAAAGAATACACTTCAAATGCTTTTGAATATTATCTTCGCCAACATGGAATTGCACATCAGACCATAGTTCGCTACAATCCTCAACAAAACGGTGTAGCAGAGAGAATGAATAGAACCATAATGAATATGGTTCGCTCAATGATGTTTTTCAAGAATGTAAAACTAATTTTTTGGGGTGATGCAGTAAAATGTGCAGCCTATTTGAGAAATAGAAGTCCCTCAAATGAACTTGATAACAAGAATCCACATGAAATGTGGTTTGGCCATCTCCCTTCAATCAGGCATCTCAGAGTTTTTGGTTCCACCTGTTATGCCTTGATTCGAAAGGAGAAAAGAAACAAGCTTGGTGCTCGAAGCAGAAGATGCATTTTCCTGGGGTACGAAGAATACTCCAAGGCATACCGTTTGTATGATGAGGTAAACAAGAAATTTTTTATTTCCAGAGATGTCATTTTTCTTGAAACTAATAAAAATGACCAATCCATTGAGAGACAACTTGATCATTTGGAAATTTATCCTCATTCAAAGAAATATTCTGAAAATGAATATGAAATTCCAAACCTTGAAGGGGGGATTCCTATTCTGGATCAACCTTTGGAATTTCCATATGAAGCACCAAATCCCCCGCGTGAAGAAGTTCCTGCTACTTCACTTGAACAAGAGGTTCAACTAGATGATGTGATTGAGAGAATTGAAAGACTCTCGATCAATGATGAAGCACCACCCGCTGATCAACCAGAACCATCACGGAAGATTCCAAAATGGGCCACAAAGACACTTGAAAGTGTCCATCCAAATGAAGTTGGAAATAC